>JANHFJ010008452.1:2660-18415 GCA_032468195.1 Cerberus rynchops
AGCCATATATCCCTGTTTGTGTATGTCTCTCTTATATACGTGCAAAGCACGAACTTTTCAGCGCACTGTAAGTAAAAGGTTCGCCACCACTGCTTTAGAAGCTGCAAAGGTATTATGATGTGCAGGGAGGATGCAAAAAGAAAGAATCCTGGGGAATCAGCACCATGGACAGAGCACACCTTCCTTAGCGAACTTTCCAAAGGTTGTCGAAGTGTACATTTCTAAAAATCCCTAACTATTGGCCATACTGGATGGGACTGCACTTTGGCAGTTTCTCCAACTTCTGTTTTACAAAAAGACAGGATGCAAACAGATTTAGCAAGCAGTTATTCTGTTTCTGCTTTAATCATATATCAGATGTTGCGACTTTAGAAAGTTAGTAAATTTATAATTATGGGTGATTATATGTGTGTGTGTGTGTGTATGCACAATATTATAAGTAATATCATTGGATTATAGTTGATTACAGATTAAATTGTACAGAGTAACGAGAAATGAAGATCATATGGTTATGAGAATAATGGCTATAATTATGATGTATAATATTATATACATTTAAAAGAGACTTGATACAGACAGTACACTGTCATTTCAGAAATGGAAACGTGATGTATAACAAAGGAAAATGTATAATAAAAATAATATATATGAAAAAAGGAAGTGCAGAGAAGAGAGACAACAATGATGAGGGCTCTGGAGGCTAAAACATATGATAAACAGCAGGAACCGGGTATATCTAGTCTATATCTAGTCTAACAAAGAAAAGACTAAGGATGACATGATAGCAGTCCTCCAATATTTGAGAGGCTGGCCACAAAGAAGAGGGAGACAACTAATTCTCCAGACTTGAGGACAATACAAGAAGTAATGGATGTAAAGTTATCAAAGAGAGATCCAACCTAGAACTAAGGAGAAATTTCCTCACTGTGAGAACAAATAACCAGTGGAAGAGCTTGCGTTCAGAAGTTGTGGATGCTCCATCACTGGAGGACTTAAAGAAGAGATTGGACAGCCACTTGTCTGAAATGATATAGAGTGTCCTGTCCGAGCAGGAGTTTGAATTAGAAGATCTACAAGATCCCTTCCAAATCTGCTTACTCCTTAAAAAGAGCTCAGAGCTGATTCCAATGGATATGTCTCATAGTAATGAAGTCAAGGGATATCCCATAGGATGACAAAGAGCTACAAGGAATTAAGTTCAACGTCATTGAAAACCAAACCAACTGGGTCATTATTTGAGGAAATACAAGAAGACTATGGAACCTCATAACCAGGGCCAACTTTGCACCTTCTTCTTAGGGCATCAGGACATGATCCACTAAGGATTTGGTTTTGGCTTCCTTGGAATGGGATCTTTGGAATGGAATGGAATGGAATCTTCAGGCTTTTTGCACAGGGTACATTCCAGGCAATCGCGTTAAAGGGACTACTCAGTTGGTTTCTCTTCTTGTTTGCAGAAGTGCTTTCTTGACTTGGAGGAGGAGGCATATTGTAAACAGCAAGGACCATAGAATAAACAGAATAGTGTTTATTGCACTTTTTTTTCACCCTCAGTAAATTTTTATCTATGTTTGTCTAATGGAATTGGGATTCACAAAAGCTGTGCTTGTAAGACTGGGAGTGAAAAGGAAGGAATCAGCCTGAAAATTAGAAGAGAAATAAAGACAGTTGGATATATTTATAGTGCACTGGATGTATTCATATAATGTTTATTTCTATTTTTTGCAATAGTTATCCTAAAGACTTGGCCTTCGTTGTGGGGAGCAAACCTATAGTGGGTGACAGAAGATTTGCATTTTATTGGATATTTCATTCATTCATTCATTCATTCATTCATTCATTCATTCATTCATTCATTCATTCATTCATTCATTTTCTATGGCCACCCAACTCAAGCAAGTAATTCTAGAACAGTGTTTTTCAGTCTGTGCAGGTTTAAGGTGTGTGGACTTTAGCTCCCAGAATTCTTTAGTCTGCATGCTGTTCAGAGGTGAAGTTCAGCCAGTTCTATAGAAGAAATCTCCTTTTGTTTTTGTTTTTTTCCCCACTTTGCAGGATTAATCCTGTAAAGATAAACTTTACAGGGTTAATCCTGTAAATAAGGCAGTTGTTTCTAGCCCAATCTTGATTGCCTTGCTCACAGAAACTGCCTCTCCCCTTATTACATTATAACTTTGGTGAAGTTTAATTCTGTGCTTGGTGATGTTTAATCCTGTGGTCACACCCATAGAACCAGTAGTAAAAAAAAATGAATTTCACCACTGTCACAGACCAGCATTACAAAAACAGAAATTATAATCCTCATAATAACACCCATGTAAAAAAATTTTTGAACTTTTGGAAAGAACTGTGGGAAAACCCAGTGGAATACAACAAAACTGCCTCCTGGATCAAATATATTCAACAACAAACAACATGAAAGAAAATGGAAAATATTGTAATAACAACTGACATGGTTGAAAAACAAGCAAAGAAGGTTAAGAACTGGACATCACCTGGCCTGAATGAACTGCATGGATACTGGCTAAAACACCTGACCAGCCTCCATCACCTCATGGCCATTCAATTTGATGAAATGTTTCAAAATGCAATAAGCGAAGAATGGTTAACAGGGTGGACATATCTGATAATGAAAGAACCAGAAAAGGGCACAGAACCAAGCAACTATTGGCAAATTACTTGTCTACCAACAACATTCAAACTTTTTACAAAAATACTGGCAAATTCAATATTCAGTGATCTGATAGAAAACAACAATCCGGTAGAACAAAAAGAAAATTATAAAAAATCAAGAGGAACAAAAGATCAGCTGTTCATTGACAAAATGATACTAAAAAATGCAAGACGAAGAAAAGTGAATTTGAATATGGCATGGATCAATTACAAAAAGGCATTTGATTTATTACCCCACTGCTGGATTAATGCCTGTCTGGAAACTTTGGAATCAGCAAAATGTGTGCATTTTTGAAAGCAAACATGCAAAAATGGAAAAACAATTCTAACAGCAAATGGGGAGAACATTGGTGAAGTCAACACCGGAAGAGGAATCTTCCAAGGGGATTCACTTTCACCACTACTGTTCAACATCACATTAATTCCACTGACAATAATCCTACAAAACACAAAACTGGGATACCAAATCTCAAGCCAACATGGCAAGATAAACCATCTGCTTATACATAGATAACATAAAACTGTATGAGAAAAGTCCCACAGAACTTGAATCAATACGCAACACAGTCCAACTGTTCAGCAGTGACATCAGAATGAACTTTGGGCTTAAGAAATGTGCTATATTATCCATGCAGCAATGAAAATGGAAAGAAAAAATAGAAGGAATAGAACTGGGAAATGGAAGCCTTGTGAAAGTATTAGCAAAGGATGATGGATACAAATACCTAGGCATATTGGAAGCAGATAACATCTTGAATGGAAAAGTCAAAGAATCAATGCAAAAGGAATATATCAGGTGAGTCCACAAAATATTAAAATCAAAACTGAATGCTAGAAACATCATTAAAGCCATTAATACATAGGAAGTTCCAGTGATATGCTACCCAGCTGGAATCATAAACTGGACTTTGGCTGAACTGAAAATTTGGACCGGAAAACATGAAAACTTTTCAATATGTGCCACACTTTACATCCATGAAGTGATGCCGACAGGCTGTACCTGCTAAGAAGAATAGGTGGCAAGGGGCTATTACAAGTCCATCAAACTGTAGAAGAAAAGCAAAGTTTGAATGACTATGTGAACCAAAGTACAAAAAAATTGCTACAGGCTGTGAAAATGGAGAACATTATTAAAACAACAGAAACAAAGGCAGAATATAATAAAAAAAAAACAGCTTGATGACATATTAACTCGATGGAAAACCAAATCATTCCATGGACAGCACTTGAAAACCATTGAAGGAAAATTTGATAACAACTGGACATGGGTATGATTTAAGATGGGAACCACCAAGAAAGAAACAGAAGGTTTAATACTAGCTGCTCAAGAACAAGCACTACAAATGAATGCCATGAAAGCGAAGATAGAAAAAACCACCAATAATCCAAACTGTTGACTTTACAATGACAAAGTTGAAACTGTTTCACATTTAATATATGAGTGCAAAAAATTTGGGCAAATTGATTACAAAGCTAGATATGATCAAGTTGCCCACTGGGCATTATGTAAAAAGTATGACTTATCTGTATCTGAAAAGTCATGAGAACACAAAGTGGAAAAAGTTGTTGAAAATGAGAAGGTAAAGATCTTGTGGGACTTTCAAATACAGCCGGCTTGTCATTTAGAACACAACGCACCAGATATCATAGTCATCACAACAACATACATTTTAAGAAGGTACTTGGTTGATACCTAGGATGCTGGCAGCATCCCATGTCAACCATCAGAGCCAGTCAGTGATATTTGTGAGGCATTTTTAAATGTTCAGTTGACTGAGTTTCATGTTTAATGAATAAAAGTTTATAATAAAAATAATGAAATATGAAAATATGAATAGTGTTACTCCAAGTGAATAGCAAAGCTGTCAATGAATCACATAAAGAAAATTTCATGTTTAATTTATTTTCATTTTTTTAACGTAACACCTGGAGTTACCCCTGGATGGAATTAAAAGCCATCTTGTTCTAGAATTGTCCACCTCAGAGAATTCTGTCTTGCCTACACTTTATGGCTGAAACCCAAATTTACAGTTTCTGAGATGGCTAGTCAAAGCCAAGTGATTGCTCAGATCTCTCCCTTACTGCTTCTGTGTTAGAATTCTCATCTGCTTTTCACCTGAGAAAAATATATATATTTCGTTTTCAGATTAAAATAGCATAGACTAAGGCAAAATTGAACAATTTATGTTTTATTAAATTAAATGTTCCCTTTCCCTTCAAATGTTCCTGTTCCTCCTCCTCCTCCTCCTCCTCCTTCTTTTTCTTCTTCTTCTTCCTTAGCTTCACCATTTTTTGCAACGAGTCTCCTTTAACAACAGTGCTGGAGAACAGGTTTCTTTTGGCCCCAATGGGGAATTAAAAACGGGATTTGATATTTTCAATTGGGTCACATTTCCAAACAAGTCCTTTCTGAAAACCAAAATTGGAAAGATTGACCCCCTGGCTGCCCCACAAAAGCTACTCACCATTTCTGACAAGGAAGCTGTTTGGCCTCTCATATTTAACCAGGTATGCCTCATATTTCCCCTTTTCTGATATTATTAGCCACAGATTGATGAAATAAATGATTAAATAATCACAATCACAACAACCCTTGGAGTAAACAAGCATTTAGCAGTCCATATAGTATGTTATTGATCACAGGTAGTCTGCAACTTACAACAGTTTATTTAGTGACCATTTGAAATTGAAAAATGATGTACAACTGTTTTTCACACTTACAACCGTTGCAGCACCCCTATGGTCATGTAATCGAAATTCAAATGCTTGGCAACTAACTTGTATTTATGACAGTTGCAGTGTGCTAGAGTCATGTGATCACCTTTCACAAGTAATTGGGAAAGCTCGATTCACTTAACAACAGTGTTACTAAATTAAGTTAACAATTGCAGATATTCACTTAACAACTGTGGCGAGCAAGGTCATAAAATGGAGCAAAATGTCATGGCTGTCACTGAATGGGAGAGGGGAGGAAATAATTTTTTTTTAGGAATTTACTTGCCTCAGAGTTCTGCTTTCTTTCTTTTTTTCCCCCATTTTCAATTTTTATTATTCCAATACAACTTGCACAAAGGATACAATAAAATCAGTGTAACATTTCATTTCCATATGAATCATATTTATTTATTTATTTATTTATTTATTTATTTATTTATTTATTTATTTATTTATTTATTTATTTATTTATTTATTTAGATTTCTCAACTGCCACCCTCCCGAGGGACTCGGGGCAGTGTACAATGAACTAAAAAATAGACTTAAAATATAAAAATAAACTTAAAATATAAATTAAAAGATTAACAATTAAAATTATATTTAAAATTTAAAATTTAAAATTGTTTAAAAATCCAATCAACCCCAAAATTAATGTTTGGCCAGACCGGCCTGTTGGAACAAATGGGTCTTTAATGCGTGCCGGAAGGTCTGCAGGTCTGTAATGGTCCGGATTTCTGGGGGCAGTTTGTTGCACAGGGAGGGTGCCCCCACAGAGAAGGCTCCAACCCTTGGGGCTCCCAAACGACAACATCCTGGCATTGGGCACCAAGGAGGCCCGCCCTGTGGGAACGTACTGGCTGGTGGGAGGCTGATGGTGGCAACAGGCAGTCCGTAAGTACCCGGGTCCCAAGCCATGGAGCACTTTGAAGGTAAGAACCAACACCTTGAATCGTACCCGGAAGGCCACAGGGAGCCAGTGCAGCTCACGCAGGAGAGGTGTAATATGGGAGCCCCGAGGAGCCCTCAAAATCAACCACGTGGCCGCATTCTGCACCAACTGCAGCCTCTAGATGCTCTTCAAGGGGAGCCCCATGTAGAGAGCATTGCCATAGTCAAGGCTGGAGATAACGAGGGCAGAAGTGACTGTGCGAAGAGCGCCCCGATCCAGAAATGGCCGCAACTGGAAGAGGCTTCGGACCTGATAAAATGCCCCCCTGGAGATGGCGGCAATCTCATCTTCTAACGATAGCCGTACATCCAGGAGGACCCCCAGATTGCAAGTAAGAGAGTAAGAGAAATCATAGAGTAAGAGAAAACGTTGTAATAATTCTTGTACTGCTGAAAGAATAAGTTGGGAGCTTTTTCTTTCTATTTTTTTAATCAATTTTTGTACCTTTAATTTATTCCCTCTTTTATTTTTCGTTATTGTTTTTATTCTATATTAATTTGTTAGTTTCAATTTTCCATTTAAAACTTTTAATACAACGTTTGCATCAACACCAAAATGAAATATGAAATTTTTGCTGGAGATCCCAAATGTACTTTTTCAGGAGGCAACTTTTCCTTTGAAGATGTTTTGCTTCTCATCCAAGAAGCTTCTTCAACTCTACAGGATATTGGGAAATGGAAGGATTTATATTCCTTGCAGACAACTGGAGACTCTGTCTTTCTAGCGACCTAACTAATTAGGTTAATCCAAAGAGCAATAATATTGTTGCATAAAATTTAGAATTTAAATGGCTTTCTTTAAACCATTGAAATAACCAGCAGAAACTTTGTTCTTAAAATCTATTTTAAATATTCCTTTTATTTATTTAATTTGTCTGTGACCCATTTCACCACAAGGCAGCTCTGAGTGGCATAAAACGTTAAAATAAATCCATAAATATATGTAAAAATATATATTCACATTTAATATATTGAATATACATAGCAAAATGTATTCTAATATAGGATTCAAAAACAAAGAATTTCTGCTGAGGATTCTGTCTTACTATTTATTTATTTTATTTATTTTATTGAATTTTTATACTGCCCCCTCTCCCGAGGGACTCGGGGCGGTGTACAGCAATTAAAAACCCACATAACAAAAACTAAAAACCAATTAAAAGAATTAACTATCTCTCTATATCCAATTCAAACTAATCTAATCTAATCTAATCTAATCTAATCTGATCTAATCTATTAATTATGAAATAATAATGCAGCAGTATTTCAAATAAGATACAAAATTCATTAAAGAAGAGGATGCATATAGTGTTTTTTTCTAAAAATGAATTAGAAACTAATCACTGAGGGAAGGAATATATTTGATTTGATTTGACATGAATAAAAAAATGGAATCTCAACGGGGGCATACTTAGTGGGCTCCCTAATTAAAGAGTTTTTCCACATTGCCTCAAACTGATCTTGAGAATATAATTATTGGGAATGATCAATCAATTAAAGTAATAGGTATGAAATAAGCAGTTGAACATTCAGTAGTGAATTTATATCAGGAAGAAAACAGGAAATTGCAACGCCAATGTTTGGATTATATACAAAAAGTTTGCATATGTATAATTGATGAAAAGAACAATCCACCAAAAATATATTCATTCTGTGAATTCTGATTTTATTTATGACCAGACATTACCTCTTTCCATCTGTAACAAAGAGTGTCCTCTTGGCCATAGCAAGATAAAAGTGGAAGGAAAACTATCCTGCTGCTATGACTGTAAACTATGTCCAGAAGGGAAGATAGCTGACCAGTTGGGTAAGCAAAGGATTATATTAAATATATCAATGATATAATAAATATAAATAAATATTTTTAATAAATAGTATGATGATTGAAAATATTGAGCTTTGCATCATATTGAAACATTTGCTTATTTTTCATACTTCAGTGAGCTATTTGGTGATGAAACCAATTAGTTCATTCTAATTTGGAGCATAAATAGATTTGGATTAATCTTTCTTGAAACATTATAAACATTTTTTTCCCAGAAATCTATGTCATTACCTTTTGGAAATAAAGGTAATTTGGCATTGATTTTTTTCCATGGTATTTACTTGTTTTTATGATAAAAAAAATTCTGGTAATTTTTGCATTCTGGAATGTATATGGTTGCCTATCTCATATAATAAACCTTAGTGGCTTACCACAATCTTTATAAACACAAATAATAATTTTAAAAAATCAACATTGCCAACTGGCACCAGATAAATCAGGCTCCTGAGTCAACCCCCATTCCAACCTAACCCGTTAAGATTAATGTCTTAAGGTCTTCCCAGTCTGCTACAAGGATAATAGGATAGGGAACTCACATAATTCAGATGGAATATATTGCACACTACACCCCAGATAGAATTCTGAACTCCCACATGATAACATTTTGCACCAAAATCTGTAGCATACCCACTTATCAAACTTACTGAGAAAGACATATACCACTGAAGAAAGGTGAACTCATCTATAATTTGGCCTAATAACATCCAGGGATTTAACAGTGATAATCAGAAACTTGAATTGCATAGAGTAAGCAACTAGGAGCCAGTGTACCACAGCAGGATTGATAGAACTAGATGAGTTAAGTGCATGTCCCCTGCATAGCAGACCAGTTATCCTTTTGAAATGGTATTCAAGGGCAGCACCATATAAAGGTCATTCCAGTAATTGCAGCAATCAAACTGGGATCTCATTAAGTCTATAAAATACTGTAAAATCAATGCACATGAAAATAAAATGAAGATGCTTCAAAATAATAATGCTTCTATAAATGGTTTCTTTTTCAGACTTGGATGACTGTTTCCCTTGTCCAGAGGATCAATATCCAAACAAGGATCAGGATAGCTGCCTTCCAAAAAGTATACTTTACTTAAGTTATCAAGAAACTTTGGGGATTTCTTTGGCAGTGATTGCAGTCTCCTTTTCTGTCATCTCAGCTGTGGTGCTTGGGATATTCATTAAATATCAGGACACACCTATTGTTAAAGCCAATAATAGGAACCTCACTTATAGCCTTCTTGTTGCTCTCTTGCTCTCTTTCCTTTGCACTTTGCTCTTCATTGGGCAACCTGACCAAGTGAAATGTCTCTTGCGTCAAACTGCTTTTGGCATCATCTTCTCCGTAGCTCTTTCTTGTATATTGGGGAAAACAATTATAGTAGTCCTTGCTTTCATGGCCACCAAGCCTGGCTCCAAAATGAGAAAATGGGTGGGGAAAGGGCTGTCTATCTCTATTGTTCTATCTTGCTCCCTGACACAATTCTGCATTTGTGTGGTGTGGCTCACAATTTCTCCTCCCTTCCCGGATTCTGACATGCACTCCATGGCTGAAGAAATCATTCACCAATGTAATGAAGGTTCAACCATAATGTTTTATGTTGTCCTTGGCTTTTTGGGGGTTTTGACTGCTGTCAGTTTCACTGTGGCCTTCCTAGCTAGGAATTTGCCTGACAGCTTTAACGAAGCCAAATTTATCACCTTCAGCATGTTGGTTTTTTGCAGTGTCTGGGTGTCATTTGTTCCCACCTATTTGAGTACCAAGGGAAAATACATGGTAGCTGTGGAGATCTTCTCCATTTTGGCTTCAGCAGCTGGATTACTGCTCTGCATATTTTGCCCCAAATGCTATATCATTGTTTTGAGACCTAATCTGAATAAGAAGGAGAAACTAATGAAAAAGTTATTCTGATTTTAACACCATACCCTCTGAATCAAATCTCATTAGTTGCTTTCAGCATATAGTTTTTTTTTTCCTCCCAATTTGAGGTTTGGACTCCTTCCATCACCACATCAATGGGACATACAGTACAAAGCAATAATTCTAAGATGTTCACTTCAGAAAATGAAATGAAAATGATTTCAACATCAGACTCTTCATACAACGATGAATGGGTTACTTTTAGCAGATAGGTTTCCCCCCAGTTTGTGATTCTGTGTTCTTCCCTCAATCATCTCATCAATATGACATGCAAACCAATTGCACTGAGAATTACATTTCATAACCTGGACAATTGCACTGCATAATTTCTTTCAAATGTTAGATAATTATTCTGAGCCCTAAGCAGAATAGGAAGGGATAGTTAATCAAGAAGAAGATATTAAAAATATTTTAGTGATATCATGTGCATTAACATAAAAACAAATGGATTTAAATCCTGCCTTCATGAGCTACACAGCATCCCTGTCAAAAGGACAGAAAATGTCTATTTTATATCACTCATAACATCAAACATATTCCTGGTACATGTGAAGCCCAAAATTTATCACCTTTGTGGGTGTTCTGCGATGCTGTTAATAAAAAAAAATAAGTGATAACACGAGTGTCTTATTTAACACTTCTCCCAATATTCTCCCTAATCATAAAAGAAAATTCAAATTAACATCCCTTTCCACAATTCTGAATGTTTGAGAGCCACTTTGGTGCAGCAGGTGAGCTGCTAGGCTAGAAACAATGGAGTTAACTGTTCTTTTCCTCCTTTAGTCATGAAAGCCTAGGAGAAATGTTGTTCTGGAAACCTGAGATACATATTTGAAGATGATGATATTGGAGATCTTCTTCTCAGCTTCCCTGAGATCAATGTAGTCTTATTCATGATGACCACTGTTCCACCATTGGTGGCTTCTTTAATTAAGAATTATTCTTAACTTTAAGAATTATTCTTAACTATTTTTCCTGAACCTTAGATGACATCTAATACTGCCCAGAGATTTCTGCATTGATTATTTTGGCTTTAGTTTGATTGTGAAGGCAATAATTGTTCACATCTAATTCCTTGTTATATTCATCTGGGTGTATCCATACATTGTCATTGTCATAGTCAGTCATTTAGTCATGTCTAACCCTCAGCTACTCTATGGATCAGCATGGCTCAATAAATAAATGAACAACAATAAAGTGTTTAACTCATTTGTCCAACTGGGTTCTCTTTATCTGTTTTTAAGACTTGTGTGGAAAACATATTATACTTCAATTATTGATTTAAGCAGAAATATTGAAAACTAAAATGGGTTCACAAATATTTAAGTGTCAATGTATTTTTCAGAGTGCCAAGAATTATAGTACACTGATGAGTGAGGTAAAGCACTCATACACATGACCTCATCAATCTGCCACTGGAATGGTCATAGCTGGCATGTCATGTACGGTACCACAAATGTTCTCCTGATTGCTGCAGGATCTTGAGAACCAAAGTGATCAGAAAGCTGTTAGTTGGGGAAAGATAACTCCACCATAACAGGTTCAAACACCATTCCAAAGCTCCATTTCCAATTGACTCTATCTTCTACATTACAAGATGAACTTCTTTGAGGGCTATACAATTGTTTGTAGGCCAATTTTGATTGGGCACACAAGGAATTTGTCTGCAGTGGATGAGCTCTCAGTGTACATAAAAGCTATAAGTGATAAATCATGATCATAGTCATTATAAAAATACATTTTGATATGAGAGTCATAGAATACTTAATAAGGAACCAACATAAGTCATACTAGGAAACGAAATAACACAGTATTAATCATAAAGATACAAGCAACAAGGTTATAGTCATAAGAGAAAAGGAAATAGAAAAGGAAATAGTAATAGGAAAGACGAGAAGAACAATACAGCCTTACTAAACAGTTTGACAGTGTTGTGGGAATTAGTTGTTTAGCAGAGTGACGGCATGGAGATAAAAAACTCTCCTTGTGTCTAGTTGTTCTGGTGTACAATGTCCTATAGTGTCATTTTGGGGGTAGAAATTAAAACAATTTATGTCCAAGATGTGAGAGATAAATATTATAGTATTCAAGGGAGATTCTGCTTATGTATGATATGCATTCATGTATGCATGTATGTATGTGCATTCCATACTTCTTCATTTCCCATCTCCCTTAGAGAAGTACTCTAGCAGTATACAATCTAACCAATTAAATTAAGCATTAGAAACAGGATAATTTAAGTATGAATTAAGTATAATTTATGGATGAAAATTGACAACAGGTGTGTTTCCATTATCCCCACCACCACTAGTGGTGTTTTCATTTGTTTTCTTCTATGCTTATGAACTCCCCTATCTTCTACTTCAATGTCTTACTTCCAAAGGTTCATAACAGTGCAGCAATGACTATTGCAATATGATAAACATGTTTCCTTCTGATATTTTTCAAACTATTGCTGCAAAGAATGATGCTGATTACTAATTAAGGACAGTTATTGCTCCTTC
This sequence comes from Cerberus rynchops, assembly GCA_032468195.1. NCBI lineage: Eukaryota > Metazoa > Chordata > Lepidosauria > Squamata > Homalopsidae > Cerberus > Cerberus rynchops. The sequence goes on from JANHFJ010008452.1 coordinate 15,241, forward strand.
TCCAAATCTTAAGGGAATTCCAGCAGTAACTGCAAAAATGATCACTCCCAGATTTAGACATTGCATTCCTTTAATATCTGCTTAGAAATACAGTATTATATGTAGGTAGGATTAATATTTCATTTGTGATACTTCATTTTCTTAAGTTTAAATAAAATTCATTATCTTAAATTTAGATGACATTAATGAATGGTCAATTCCTCAGTGAAAAGGTAACATAGGAGTTACGGTTTGATGTCTACAATGACTACATGTTATAGTCAGTTGGTTATATTCAGAACATTAGTTTTAATTTTTTTTCCAACTATGATGTGCATTTCTCCTCCCTACACCTGCAAACTTAGTCATCCTCTACCAATTGTTCATAAATATTACCAGTCTGGAGATGTAATCATTGCTGCTATTATTTATCAGGTTATCTTTCTTGCAAATGAGATCACTTTTCAAAGCCTTCCTAAATGTGAAGTCCTTGATCAGTACATGTAAGTATCCTACTACTTCTCCTGTTCCCCTTCACTGATACCTAAATGTATTTTCTTTCACTTTTATGCTTTTATTGCTGATTGATTGGTATGACCAGTTCTAGTGACCTTATTTAGTCATTTTTTAATTTCAGAGCACATGTACACTTTATCTGTTCTAATACTGATGTTGAAATTGAGATGAATATTGTTAGTTTTAATCATAAAGTATATGAATGTCATTCTCCTCAAGAAGTCCCTTTGTTGAAGGATAATAAAAGTTTGACCAATCTACTTATTGCAGAAGCTCTCTGGTTAACCGTAAGGGTTTTTATTATTATTATTATTTTATTTCATCCAGATATAAAACAGGAAACCCTCTAGTGCATAATTTAGGTTACAATAGGTCTAGGGTGTAAAATGGAGCTGGTTTCCTTATCTTAGAAAAATACAGATAAGATATAGATAATATTGTAGATGCTACTGTATGAATTTCTTTCTCCTCAAGAAACTGACTAATCTAAATATTGCAGATACCTTCTGGTTAATCTTGAGCTTATTCGTCTTTCATTTCATCCAGATATAAAAGAGTAACCCTCTAGTGCATATTTAAGGCTATTATACCTGTAGGCTGTGAAAAGAGAACTGGCTTCCTTCTCTGAGAAAATACAGATAAGATATAGACAATACTGAAATCAGATAGAAACATAGAAAACAGATGTGTTTATCCCCAGAATGCTTAAACTCAGTAAACTGATGTTTGATCACCAGTTTGATCACCTCATCTGGAAGTTAGAATGTTATAGTACTCTTTTTGTGAAGTTAATATCTTTAACAATAGTTTTGAACTTTCCTCCTGTCAGTTAGATATTATGTCCCAATGTTCTTAATTAATATTGAGAATATTGCCTTCTAGAACCTTATTCACTCTCTTATATATTTAAAGATTTCAATCATGTTCCCCTTTCCTTCAGTCCTCTAGGCTGAATATATTCAGTTCTTCCAATATTTCCTTATATGTTTTGTCCCTCAAACCTTGCATCATTTTTGTTGTCTATTTCTTGACTCGCTCAATATCTTTTTTTAAGTGAAGACTCCAGAACTCAACACAGTATTTCAAAAGGGATCTGAGTAAATGCCACCTTAGCTAAATCTTAAGTAGCCACAGCGAGAGCAGTGCTTTCTAGTTGATACAATCTAGAGCCTATTATTTGATAGTAACCAAATTCCAGGTGTCCAAAACAAACAATAAACACCAGTTTATATCTTCATGAATATGTTTGCTTGTTTACTTACTTACTTACTTACTTACTTACTTACTTACTTACTTACTTACTTACTTACTTACTTACTTATTTAATTAATCCAATATGAACAAGATAGCAGGTATAGATATAAATATAAGCATAAATGAGGGAAGTAAGTACGGATAAATGGGGACAGTAAGACAAGGATGGTAGGCGTGCTGGTGTGCTTATGCATGGCCCCTTTACGGACCTCTTAGGAATGGGGTGAGGTCCATGGAAGACAGTTTGAGGTTGAAGCTGTTTGAGGCTGCAACAATGGAGTTGGGTAGAACATTACAGATGTTGACCATTTTGATGCTGAAGTCTTATTTTCTGCAATCGAGTTTGGAGTTGTTTGCCTTCAGTTTGTATTAATTATATGTCCACATATTATTGTGGTTGAAGCTGAAGTAGTCATTGACAGGTAACATGATGTACCAGATAATTTTGTGTACTATGCTTAGATCAGACATCATGCCACACAGTTCCAGATTGTTGAAATCCAGAATTTCAAGTGTGGTAGCACAAATGATTCTATTGTGAGTAGAGGAGTGGAGTACTCTTCGTGTGAAATACCTCTGGACCCACTCAACTATGTTAATGTCTGATATACAGTGTGGATTCCAGGCAGTTGAACTGGTGATGCCCAGAAGTTGTTGATGATGTTGTGAACCTTTGTAATATTATATGTATAAAAGAGCTGTCCAATTTTCAAACAAAAATATATTGACATAGTTTATACCTTTCCCTGAAGGTTCATCACTCATAATTACCAGCATACTTTGGCTCTGGCATTTGCTGTAAAAGAGATCAATGAACAGTCTGGGATTTTATCTAATGTTACCATTGGTTTCCATATTGCTACTGAATATACTATGGAAAGTACAACTTATCATTTAGCAATGGAATTTCTATCTACAAAAGATGAATTTATACCCAATTACAAATGTAATGACCTTACCAACACAATAGCTGTCATTGGAGGACCCCGTATTAACACTTGTTTCAACATGGCGGTCTCTCTGTGCAACTACAAATTTCCCCAGGTGAGACAAAAATGGATCAATATGAGAAGTTCACCAGCTATTAATTACATTCAAAGGTGGGTCACTGAAATGAAAATTTGAGCAAAACTATGAGTAAGAATATCTTGAAAGGGCTGTCCCTTTTTACTTGATGAGCAAAATTGCAGATATGTAAAAAAAATTAGGCACCTTATTTTTGTATCCTCCTGCCAGATATTGGATTAAATTAACACACATGCATTGGTTTTTATTTTTATTTTATTTTAGAAGAGATCCTTGATTCTTATGTTCTTCTCACTTTCTTCATTTAGATCACATATGGAGCAGCTCCATTGATGAATACTGAAACAGCAACATTTGTCAAATGGATGTTCCCAGATGAGAATCACCAATTTAAAGGAAT
>JANHFJ010008454.1:6446-20710 GCA_032468195.1 Cerberus rynchops
CGCTGACGGGGCTTGCTTTTCTCTAGCGGCCGGGGAAGTCAACTTTTCGGGAACCGGCAGGCTTGATTTGCAGAGTTCGCTGAGCCACAAACCAGCCAGCCGATTTTAGTTCAGTATGTGAAGTAATTCTGTGGTCCGGTGTATTCTTGATTAAGAAAATGGGATTGGTCATCCTAATTAAACTAAGCATAGGTAAAAAGATCCTGAAATCAGACTCGCTGATAATTGGTAGTTATAAAATCCAGCTCAAGAGCATGTGGTCCCAATGGGAACCTATAGAGGAGAAAGGAAGTTGTGCTTGTATATGGAGACAGGACCAGAATTACCGTAGTATGGACTTTTTAGCCCAACATGGGTATATGTAGCCTAAATTTCTCTATTACAGGTAATCCTCAACTTGCAACCGTTTGCTTAGTGTTGTAACTTCACAGTTACAATAGCACTGAAAAAAGTGTCTTATGACCAGTTTACACACTTATGACCGCTGCCTTATCCTCAGGGTCATGTGATCAAATGGCATGTATTTATGACAGTTGGACTGTCCTAGGGTCATGTTACCATTATTCATAATCTTCCCAGCTGACTTCCAACAAGCAAAGTCAGTGGGGGGAAACCAGATTCACTTAGTGATCACTCACTTAACTGTGGCACAAAAAGTCGTAAAATGGGGCAAAACTCACCTGTCTTGCTTAGCAATGAAAATTTGGGGCTCAATTGTGGTTGTAAATTGAGGACTACCTGTACTCTAATTGTTATGAACATTCGCACTCAAAATTAATCTGTGATAGGCACTGATCATTTGCATTTTATATGATTGTTATGGATATCATAATTATAATTGACTTGATTGTGAGTTGTACTTCTTAAAACATGTTTCCACGACAAACTGAATAACAATTTTTTCATCCTAATCTGATTTTTCTGCTTTTGGCTTTTCAATAATGTTCTGTTGGTTAAAGTTTGAGTTCATTTGTAAATACCTACCTATAGAGTAATTTTAACTTGCATTTTGTATGCATTGTTTACTGTTCATTGAATGACTTGATTGCTTTTGCATTTCTCTACTCCATTTATAAAAAGTCAAATAAATATAAATAAAAGCGACTGATAATTCCCAAAATATCATCACCATTAATTTCCCATACCTACCAGTACTTCTTACATCAGAATTTATACCAGAGTATGCGAGGTAGTTTCATCTGAAAATTAAACTTGAAGCCATATTAGAAAGGATATAAATTATGAATAAATACATGCTTAACAGGATTGTCTAGGCAATATACTTTGTTAAATTTATTAAAGTGTTTCTATTTCTGTCTATGTATTTTAGATCCATTGTATGAGCTATCAAGTGAAAAAGATCATGCACAGGCAAATGTCCAAGCTCATCTTATTCATGATGAAATGGTAGGTGATTATAGTCTAAAACTATTTCTCAGAGTACTTGTGTTTCTGTGAAAAATAACTTGCTATTCCTAGGTATTTTGAAATCTAGGAAATATAACTTTAAAAAGAAAGCATAGTTTCTTCCTATGTTTACACATATCATGTAGATATAGATTGTTGCAAGATTTCTTTGAATAATAGTTTGAGATGCTTATGTAAACAGAAATTTCCAACCTTTTTAGTACAGAGAAATGTGGGTAGTTTTCACAACAGTTCATTTAGTTCATTCGAACTTACACCGGCACTAAAAAAAGTGACATGACCGTTTTCACACTCCTGCAGCATCCCCATGGTCATGTGATCAAAATTTAGACACTTGGCAACTGAATCATATTTATGATGATCGTAGTGCCCTGGGGTCATGTGATCATGTTTTGCAAACTTCTAACAAACAAACTCAATGGGAAAGCCAGATTCACTCAATAGCTGTATTACTAAACAACTGCAATCATTCACTTAACAATTGTCTTGCTAAGCAACGGAAATATTGGGCTCATTTGTGGTCATAAGCTGAGATGCCTGAATAGTGGAATATATGTACGTATATATATGTTAAATATAAAACTATTAACTATTCATGACATACATTTTTTCAATAATTTTTACACATTACATATACAGTAGAGCAGAAGATTAAAATTTAAAGGTACTAATAGTTTTCGTTTACTTGTAATGTTTTACTAGAGAGAAAATTCTGCTTCACAAGCAATTATTTCTGTCTGGAAGGTGTGGTAAATCCTGTACTGGCAGTTGAATATTTTAATTATTTGAACAGTCTAAGAATAAACGTTCAAAAACAAAACAAAAACAAAAAACAAGAGAGTCCTTAAAACAAGTAGATTCTTTAAAAGTTTGACAATTATCATATGTAGTATTATATTTGTATGTGTAATTATATTTGTGTGAAAAAATAATTATATACAAATACAAATATAATTCTACTTACGATGATTGTCAAACTTTTTAAGACTTTACTTGTTCTAAGTCATTTATATGAAGAAAATATTAAAACTTGGGTTCTCATTTTTGAGGATGCTGAAGAACTGCCACAGATAGGATTCATTAGAAGAAACTTGCCCTGTGTGCTTCATACAAAGGGAAGCAATGATGATGATGATGAATTATATTTGTATTTAAGCCTTAGATATAACATAATAATATATAATCTTGCACTTCTATCTTTTTCATATAAAAAGCGGAAAGTACCAGAATTCAAAACCATGTTTAGTAATTTGATTCACTATCCATCGTACTTTGTGCAATTGGAAGAAAAAAATCCTGTTCCTCCATTCATTGATCGAAGATGGAGAGGAGGTGCACAGCAACGCTTTGAGACTTTTCAGCAGCTTGTGCTGTAAGTGTCCTTATATTTTATATTAGTTAAATGGTTATTCATTTGCAGTTGTTTCAAGTTTTCCTGTACAGTGACTCAGGATGGTATTAGCAGATGTTAATCTCTGGAATAAGCAACTGTTAAAGCATGAAAAACAGATCCTTTGAGGACAGCTATGTAAATGTGGCCCAGCTACAAAAGTTCCTAGTATATGAGAAATATAGTTTGAAAAAGCTTCACTCTCGTCACTTCAAGGTATTGTTGGTAGTTACCTATTGAAGCCCCACTAACTTTTAAAAAACAAGATTCATAAGAAATTAGAATGTTACATTTCTCTGAAATATCAGATTCACTAATTTGTATATATTATTTTTCTTCATAGAACCCCACTTCAGGTGCCCAGAATTGAACATGAAGACCCCGATGTTAGTGGAAGGAATCGCTGGAAATATTTTGAACGGTGGGCAGCATGCAAAATTAAATCTCAGTGACCAAATTAATAGCCATTGCCAAAATCCCCAAATACTTTAGAAATGAAGATTCTTTTCTAATTTCAATTACCCTCCCTGCCCAAGTACTTCAGAAGCGTCTTGATCAGATGCCTTGGTTAAAGGTAAACCTGACATGATATAGGTTACAAGAGATCCATGTGTGTTGTAAGGAACAACTAATTGTTTTTAGCATTTTAATTAATAGTTTTCAACTGTTGAAAATATTTTACTCTCTGAAACTTGTCAAAAATAAGTCAGAAAGTTTGCAGGATTTTGACATATACCATATTTTTCAGACTATAAAATGCACTTTCACCCCCCAAAAAGTGGATGGAAATGTTGTGTATCTTATAAAGCGAATACGGGCCTGTTTTTGGCCTCCCAAACCCTCCACATCTCCTGTTTTCTGCCTCCCCAGCACCCAGAAGCACTCTGCCAGCCAAAAATGGGCCTGCTTTTGGCTTCCCAAGGCCTCTGTGGGTCCAGTTTTTGCCTTCCCCAGCATCCAGAAGCATTCTGCAGGTCAGAAATGGGGGTTATGTGAAGAAATATCCTTTTTTTATTGACTTATTCTTAATTTTGTTTTTATTTTTAGACCTTTCATCCCATTTGACAAGCCAATTCCACTGAATGTTGTTTATGCAATGTCAAAGTAAGTAATAAACCAGTATTAGCTCTTATGTTTAATCACTGAAATGATAAGGTATTTTCATATCTTAAGAGATTAGTTTTTCTAATAATTAAATTAAAAAGCATGAAAACAGTCTAAAAATATTATTAAGCAGGAAAGCGCACGCAGATTCCCCCCAGTCCCTGGGATACTGATTTGAACTACACATCTCTTTATGTGCTAGGTGGAAGATTGGGAAAATTAACCAAGTGTGTGTGTGGTGTAATAGATTAATAACAGAATCCAGGGGCAGCAAAATAACAAAGTAATTTATAAAAGGAAAGAACAAGATTAAGAAGGTTTAGGAATTATGGAATGTAATATTTTTGAACTCCATAGTAACATTGTTGAATAACAATAATAAAAGCATATATATTATAATGTGACATAACTAAAATCTTATTTTAATCATGTAGGAACTTTTAAAAGATGTTGCTTGATTCCTTGCATTTTAGGCCAGAGCTACAGACTCATCCCACAAAATCCAGAGACAAACCAGCCTATCTCATTTCACGAACTGTGGAAACACAAACAGATTATCGGGACAGTGAAGCTCAGACAGACCCCTACAGCCCTGAATACACAGTTTCTTCAGGTTCAATACCTGAATTGTTAACTCTTGCCACACTGACTTGGGGTGAGTTTAAGACCCGATGAACACAGGATACAATGTTTTTCTGTAGTATAGGTAAGCTCCCATGACGTGACCTGTCATGCCTTTGGCTTTCAAATAAGAAATAACCTCAGAATTCCAGTAGCCAGGGTGCTTATAAAGTTCATTGACTTAATTTGTGTTAGGAGCTCTATTTCTATTTGCCTATCTTTTATCCTGCCAGTCGTTCTCATTTCATTGACCATTTAATAGCTGAGTAGTAAGATTACAGAAATATTATGGAAACGGGTAGAGATTTTAAGAATGGTCACATCTTACTCCATTTCTGCAGTATGTATTATGAGAGTGGCTAATAATGAGTATTATTTGGCTATCTTTTCCAGAACTTGGCCATTGGAACACAAATAAAAGTGGTTTCTGCTGCTGATCCCTCTGTCGGAATGGAATAGAGGCTGTATTCAATAGACAGTTGGCTTAGAGGGAAGCAAAGCATAGCTCTCAAATGTTTGTATAGCTGATCTGTTCTGGAGTTTCACAAACCTGTTTTCACACGACCTGTCAGTTTTTATTTCGTCTTTGTGTACATGTACATACCCAATATATTTTTTTAGCTACCAAAATTGTTCATACTAATACCTGATATATAAAACTCTATTTTACAGTTAAGTAACCATCAGTAAATACAGCTTATCATCTGTAGGGAAAAAACTATCTGGTTTCCCTACATTTATATATTGCCCATCTTACTATCCAAAGTGAGAAAAAATGTAATGTTTTATTGTGTTCTAATTTACAAACAGGAAATAGAAGAAAATTAAACTGCAATAACATCTACATCTGATTCAGCTCTAATAATACAAGATTGTCATAGATTTTGGTTATCCTGGATAGTCTCTGATTGTAAATTTCACATTAATTATAAAATAAAGGGGTTTCACACCTAACTCGCATAGCAGAGAGCAAGTTCCCAAAAGAAGACAAGGATAGAACAAAGAAATTAGAATCTTATTTCATTTAATCATGTTATTAAAACATTGCTGGGAATAATATTATTTTTGCACCTAACTTCTCTTTAAAAATTTGGTATAGAGCAAAGTGAGACAGTGATGTAATTCCCTTTCTGCAGTTTGTACAATTCATATCTAGAGCTGAATGGTCAACTGGGGAAAAATTGCTTTTCTCCTTCAGTATACTTAATTTCCAGGACATCCGGCTTTGCTAGAAAATTCTAGATAGCGATTGAGATCTTGAAAAGGATTGAGTACCATCACAAAATCAGAACCTGCTCCAACATTTCAAAATCATAAAGTAATCTCAAATACTATTAAAGGATTTGCTGCAACTCTTTGCAGCAACTGTGATTATTGGAACCCAATTGGTGAACGTAGTGTCAATCTCCCTTTTTTTTTCCAGTTTAGCCAATTGCAGAGCTCTGTTACAAAATTGTTTACATTTTTTAAAAAGCAGTTTGGATGAAAGGTGGGTAAAATCTTACCAAATTTGCAAGTGACACTAAAATAGATGGTATACTTTTTATGTTAGAAGAGAAACAAAATTCAAAATGTATTTGATTAGTGAAATAGGCAAAGTTTACCACATGGAATAAATAAATTCAGAGGCATAGATTGTTTGCTAATGATATGTATGAAAAAGTTCTTAGAATTATAGTTGATCTTCAGCTAAATATTAAGGCAACAGTATGAAGTGAGTTCAAGCAAACATCCAAATAATGTTTCCAGCCCTGGGCATTACACTCTAAGAACAATAATTACAACAGGGCAATAATTACAGTCAAAATCTGGAAAATTAAGTTCAGTGAAAAAAGATTGAAGGAGCTGGGTTTAATGTTGAGAAAATATGACTGAGTGGGATATGATTATACTGTTCAAATATGTCCCCAAAATGCATTAGAAGCAGGTTAAGATATATAGATTTAGATAAAGACGGATCAGCAGAATATAAAAATTACCAAGCGAATCTAAGGAAGTTTGTTTGTTTAAATTTTAAGGTAAACTACTGGAGAAGGGATATGACACTTTTCAAACCTGTGTAGGAATAAAACAATTACTATAAGTATTATAGGAAGGTAGATTCCAGTTTTCATATTATGAAAATCTTAGTAAAGGTAAGAAGGGTTTGACAGGAATGGGTGGATGCTTTACTTTGGATTCCAGCATTGAGGAAGAAATTGGATATGATGGCTTAAAATGACCTAATCATTTATTTTTCAATACTTCAAGAATTTTGCATTACACTAGAATTTAAAATAATATTTTGGCTCATATGCTTCACTATGCTGTATTTTGAGCCTTCTGTTTATTGCTTCCTGTTTTTTCAAGGTCATGGCCTTCCAGCAACTCAAGCAGAAGTGGAAGTAATCGAACGAGCCCGGGAGAAACGAGTTTGGGAGGCCACTCTTCCACCACTGAATGATGCTGCACACATTGCAAAACGGAGGAAAATGATGGAGGAAATGGAGAGAAAGGAATGGGTCTTTCGGGAGGAAGAAATAGAAGAGTAAGTAGTTTTTTTTATCTTTCTGTGTTCTTACCCTCATCCTTGGCAGACTTGGTAAGGGGAACTGTGTGTTATCTCAATACTTCTTGGCCCCAAAATGTCACTCGGTTCAAATCATGTACATGGTCAGCATGCTGTATATTTGGTTTCTTGTAGTTATGATGGCCAGCTGTATTCTGCTAAACTGAAGCACTAATATATAATTAGAATAAAACATCGAAGAGGCAATACTTACAACATGTGTAAGCTTCTGGATTTCTTACAATTCTTCAAGCTAAACGGAAGGCAGGCATTTTTGTCTGGTTATGAGCTGTCCATATACCAATTGCATTCTGCATTTAAATGCAGTTGAAATGTTATCCAAGGCCACTTGGTAGATTACAGTGCTAACTTAAAACAAGAGCATTCTGTAAGGATTTTGGGAGGTACACAGGCCTTTACTTTTTTAAGCACACATTGTTAAATTTAAATTTCAGCAACTAAAAACCACACAGTAACTATTTCCGTTGGCTGTGTGGGTGTGCCTTCAAATAAATTTTTGTCAATTTTTCAGTGGTGGCTTTTCTGAAATGGTTTGCCATTGCCTCCCCCTAGTGGCTGAGAGCAACTGACTGGCCCAAGCTGGCTCTGTACCTAAAGTGGGACTAAAACTCATATATCTTCTAGCCCATATCTTAACCGATACACAGGTTATTTCTCTTGGTTACTGAAAACAGAAATAAGCTTGATAGTATTATATTCGTAGGCCTGAAAATGAATTTGTTAGCTAATATGAGTCAATCAAAATCAAACCCAATAATGATTATAGAGAGTCCTATTTTTATGTACAATATTCACTGTTGAGATTGTATGCTATATTGTAATATAAAAATTTATAGGATTAGACATTTAGCATAAGAGAGATTTATGTTAAGCTATATGCAGTCTACTAACGGTGTATTATCCTGTAAGATGTTTAATGATCTGCCTTTGGGTTTGCAGTCTCAGTATGCAGGTTTTTTAAAGTTTTTGGCAATGCATGATTGGTGCTACATCATTTGTTGTAGACATCTAAATTATGTTATTATTCATTTCTTTACCAGATTTTAGTAGAATTTCATATGAAGTAGAACCTTTTTACAGTTAAGGGATGTAATAATATTGATATTTATAATAAATGGACATATATTTGCTCTTTTGAAGACTGCAAGAAGTGAGACTAAACCTTCTAAAGGCCTTGCTGATGAAACGAGAAGAGAAGCACAATGAATTAAATGTCAGTTGCTTAGATGCACACTGGTTTAAACTCATGAAAGAAAAAGAAAAGAAAGTGAAAAAGATTCAGCATGAACACATCAAAGGTATGGAGAAAAATCATTACATAGTAAGTGTATTCTCAAGAGAGCTGAAATTCCTAGCAATTAAAGGCTTGTTGAGAAAGAAAGAAAAAAAACCCCACATCATTGAGAACAGGATGTGTTCATCTCTGGTAGTAACAACCCTATTTGCAAGCATGTTCCCTTTTCCTTTTGTTAGTTTCATACTATTACTATGTAATTGAAAAGAGCCTGAGCACCTACAAAACTAATGAATTTTACAAACAAAATGAGATTGCTTCTACATAAACAAACTAAGACTAATCACAATATGGATTGTTGAGCACATCTTCGGCAATTAGTGGAATTGTTTAATTTCTGTCTGTCATGTGCCCAATATCCATAAAATAATTCCATTATCCACAAAATAATCTCTAATTTCTGATCATAATTTTGAATCTGTAGAAATACGACTGTGGATGGCAAGGTGATTTTTCATTGGCAAAAAGTCAAAGAATCTTGAAGTCTATAAATGCTATATGTAGAGTCATTTTTTATTTCTGAGACTATTCCTCAACTAAATGATTTAATACTAGGTACATGATAGAATGCTTATCTTCAAAGCCAGCTTCATCTTCTGTCAACTTATTCTCAGCACTAAATTAGTGTAATAACTTCCAGTGTAGATGTCTGGCATAGAATATATTAATATCTAAAGGTCTGAAAGGACAATAATTGGTTAGAGCTGTCCACTTGGCCAGCATGATTTGATTCAAGCTTCAGAAAATTGATGCAGCACAGCATGGCTAGGACTGCATCTTTATAGTAATTCATGAATTCATTGCAATTGACTGTTTGTAATTGCCCTTTTATATTCTCTACATTCCTGCTCTGGAAAACTGGCTGCTAACCAAAAGATGTTTTAGTATCCCATTCTTAGCAAATGGAAGTAATAGTAGCCAAATCCCAATCTTCAAGGAAATGAAGAGGTCAACTGTTATATTTAAAACTAGTGTAATTTTATCTGCAATTTATTTACAGCAATCAGAAGATTAATAGCCAAGGGGAAAAATGTAGAGGGAAAACTAGAGAGAAGAAATGTAATTAAGGACTACACTGCATATGACTCACAGCCTTATGCTCCATTATCAAGAATTGGCTACTTTCCAGATAATAATGCAGATCGTTATATAGTAAAGAATTCCTTTCTCAACACCTATGAAGGTGAGTCATGTTCAAATGCATTCATTCATTCCAGGATCATTGTGTCCTACACAGAGCTGCCAGTGTGGGAAGTTAGATTCATATGCATCATGTGCATAGTACTGTTGGAAGGTATGTTTCTGCATTGAAACAAATAAAGATAATCTTATGGATGAGAAAAACTCAATTTATGAAAGAGACATCTTGAACAAAAGAGGTTAATTCTCTCGCATCAATGTTAAAATATACCTTCTAGTCTCTATGTTTATTTTCTGTTTTTCTTAGGATTACTTGAACTAGAAGCATTTCTTCCTGCTTCTGTTACACAGCCCCAAACTGAAGCTCCAAAACCCAGAAGCTTAACCACAAAAGATGGATTCACTAGACGGTCTGCTAGACTAGAGATGGAATTAGCACAGGTTTACCAGGTATTTTATTCCCTGTCAGGTTATTTCAACTTTTGGTGCATGTCACTCACAAATTAGGTGTTTTAAGAATGTAACTTAATTTGTAGTAATAAGTCAAGAAAAATTACAGATTCAAAACATGCCAAATTGTTATTTATTAATAATTTTCAGAGTTATGTTGTCTTTTCTCATTTTGTTTTCATTTCTATTTCATACAATCTTTTAAAATGGGAAAGAATATTATATTTTCTTTAGATTCTCTCCTCAAAATTCCTTTCATTAGAATATAAAAATATAGGAAATTTCAAGGATCACAAATTTTCTGTAAATATAGTAAAATGTATGAACAATTCATGACTATGAACATAGTAAATAATTTATTTACTATGAACATAGTAAATAAGAAAATAATGTTGAGGCCAATTAGATACAGACTTATTTTTTTATATTATACACCTTTCCAGATTCTGCAAGACAGGAAATATCATATTAAGGAGCCACGCAAGCCACTACGTTTTCTTCAAAGGTTATCAAAGATTTTGGTTCACCCACCCACTCCAGAATTGGAAATACCTTCACTAGTAGGTGTAGTTTTGATTGTAAAAGCTTGGCTTAGTTCTAAAAACATAGGTAGAACTTATTACTGCACATGGATGCAGGTTAGAAGAACATAGATGAGATCATCATCAGGTTTCACATCAGATATAAATTCAGACTGACAAGGAAGGATAAAAAACAGCACAGATGAAGTGGGGGACTGAGGGGGGAACACAAGTACAAGTACAAATGAAGGTCACAATCTGCAAAGATGGCAGTAGTAATTAGGAGGAAGAAAGCCAGAGAGTAGACATTTTTCATGTCATGAGAGTTCAAACCAAAAAAGCCTTCTTTATCATTTCCACAAATAACTGTAACCAAAAACAATAAGCAAATCTCTTAGTGAAATGTACCAACTACCATAATTTATCCAGAATCAGACAGGGCATAATTCTTGAAAACAGATGTTTTAGCTTATTGCCATATTTCCCAATACTTTCGTTTTCTTTTACAGATAGAAGAAGAGAGAGAATTGGCTATAATTACACTACAGAAATTAATACGAGGCAGAGCTATCCAAAACATGGTAAGTTTTGTTTCGTGGCATCCATTAGTTTCATGACAGATTCTATCAATATTTGCATCTGTCTACCAACTGTTCATATTAAACCATTTTAAAAAGAAAAAATTTTTTTTCTCCACATCTGCTCTCTAACCCATATGAATCATGTCCTTCCAATTGTTTTGAAGGCACAATAAACTATAATAGAGTGTTTAGGTCAACTAAGTTATTATCATGAAACTATATATTATATATCCCTCATCCTCCCATAACTAAACAAACTGTGTAAGAACATTATTCAAGCCAGGACAAATGCACTGCAACCACCCAGAACCCCAGAAAAAAAGACTCACCTATACAACATCTTCCAATAAAATGAATAACCATATAACTTTATCAAAAAGCTGCCTAACTACTCAAGCCCTACAGCGCAATCAAACAAGCTATGAAAAGAATAACAACTGCCATACATCAAAAACATCTCAAAAACAATCAACAGACTTAGAACCACATGGCATTACCATAGCGCACAAAGCAATTAAAGCCCTCCAAAATATCTCAAGTAAATCAAATGGCCCAGTAGCCCAAGAAGAAAAAAACAAGTCATCTACAACATACAGTGTAAGAGGTGACAGTGACTGTAAGGACCATTATGTAGAACAGACAGGCACAAGACTAATAAGAGTGCATCCATGAAACCAACTAGCAGCCGGAAGACACAATGAAATTGCTTAACCTCACACCACATGGACAGATTCAACTATAGTTTTATCTGGGAATAGATCCATAAACGCAGAGATAAATCACATTTATACGCCATTCAGAAGAGACAACAATAAAGCTAAGAAGGAAACAAAAAACCAACACATTCTTTCCAGCAACCAATATCCAGAAAAGCAAGTATTAACACTAGACAAATAATCAAGCAGAAAACAATACCCTAATCAAGAATTACAGAAGAGTAAACGATATTCCTGCAGGCAAGCTACTGTACATAAGCAGGCAGCAAACCAACAATCACTGGGTAATAAAATATCTGCAAGCAAATACCGGTAACCAAGCTCAGAGAACACCAAGGATTCCTCATTCAACCCTGAGCTACTTATGTTTCCTTCGATTGCAGCCCTATTTTATACTACACAGTATTCAAATTCTAAATTGGATCCAAATTTACAAAACTACAAAGGGAAATAATGATTTAACAATGTTAGTCTGTTTTAATTCCTTTTTCTATTGCATTCCAAACTCTGTGATAGCTTAAGGAATAAAGAAGCAGATATAATGTTTTTTTTAATTCAGTAACCATGAGAAATCTTAAATTATTCTACAATTATTTCAGATTTTCATTTCTGATCATGATTTGTTGGTCAGTACTGTAATTTGCTTGGATTTATCCAGAATAAACTTGAATAGATTTTGAAGAAAATAAAATAGTTTTGGAGGCAAAAACAAAAATACAAAAGCAACAACTGAATACTATGTTTATTAGAAGAAAAAATAAGGTAATCAGATAGGTAATGAGAAAGCTAGTATAATTATATTGGGGCTGTCTGGTAAGGTTTCACCTAGGACAAGAAGAAGGTGAAAAAAGGGAAATATGGTACAAACATATAAAGATACCCTGAATGCAGAATTAATTTGAAAAATTAAGAAGTTTGTCAAGGAATGGTTAACTAGAGCTTCTTTGACAAATAGGAAATTCAAGGAAGGAGTAAGTATACATTCAACCTGGTATAAAGAAAACATTTAAAAGAACAGAACCCTGAAGCACCTAACAGAATAGGGGCATTTCCAGGACTGTCTGCAAGCCATAGGAGCATATAGTTTAGGATGTCCTAAAAGCTATTTCAGAATGCTGAAGACTTTGGGTCCAATGCTTCCCCAGTTCAGTTTATTCCTACAGCAATCCAAAAGTACAATTTATTCCTACAGGATTGTTATTAGAATAAACTGAAGAGAATAATATAATAAAGTAGGTAGCCTTGAGCTGGTGGAGAAAAGGTAGGATAAAAATCTTTAAAAATACAATAAATGAGCTACCAAAGCAGACAACTTCTTGTTTCCACATAATAATCTTTTTGTTTATCCTTTGCAGTCTAAAGTACTTCGATGTTCTATTGTTCTTGCTTAACAATCACAATTTTGAATGGCAACTTCATTGCTAAGCGCTCAGATTGTTAAACAAAAATTACATAACTGATGGATTTAACAACCACACTACCCATACAGTCATTAAGCAAAGCATCATTGTCATTAATACGCCACATGACAATGACTTACACTTTTACTTCTGCCTTCTCTATAACTCTGTTTGTCACAAGTAGTTGTGAAGCACACAAATGACAATCACTTGACTACAGAGTGCTGCTATGTTCATAAATGCAGATTGGTTGCAAAGTTTTTTTTACACCATTATTATTTTGAACAGCCACTAAATGAGGCAGTTGGTAAGTGGGAACTAGCTGTATGCTTTCTCTTTTGCATTACAGATTAATAAGAGTCTTAACTAATGCCTATTAATTATTCCAATACAAAGAGCTATCTTTAAAAGTATGCATGATTATTTGTTGAGCATATGGCTTCATTTCTCAATACAGATTGATAAATTGAAGGAGAAACAGAAATTAAGGTGTATTTTAAAATTTTGTAGTTGCTTTCTTTCCAGCTCATAAGATACAATATGATGGAATGTATTTCTATACATTTCTGGGGATGGTTTATGGACTGCATGCTGCATGCTGTAGGAACAATTTAAACTCACTAATTCCCTTCTCTTCCTCTCTCTCTTCTCTCCTTCTCTTCCTCCTTCCTCCTCCCTATTTCCCTATCTTCTTTCCCCTCTCTCCCTCTCTCTCTACGTTCCTACTCCTCCCTCTCTCCCTCTTTCTCTCACCTGCTCCCTCCTCCCCTCTCTCTCGCTTCCTTCCTTCGTTCCTCCCTTTCTCTTCCTTCTTTCTCCTTTTTTTACCTCCATCTATTTTCCTCCTTTCCTCTCTCCTTCTCTTCCTTTCTCCCTCTCCTTCTCTCTCTCTGGCTTCTTCCTTTTCTCTCTTTTTCTCCTTTCTTTCTTTCTTTCTTTCTTTCTTTCTTTCTTTCTTTCTTTCTTTTTGCTCTCTTCCTCCTTCCCTCCTTTTCGCTCTACCTCCCCCTCTTTCTTTTTCACATGTTTATTTGTTTACTTTTCCCTTTG
>JANHFJ010008458.1:3874-16307 GCA_032468195.1 Cerberus rynchops
AATTAAAAGAATTAAATTAGGTGGTTGATTAAAAATTATAAAAATTATAAAATTTAAAACCAATTACAAACCCCAAAATTAATGCTAGGCCAGACAGGCCTGTTGGAACAAATAAGTCTTTAATGCGCGCCGGAAGGTCCGCAGGTCTGTGACGGTCCAGATCTCCAGGGGCAATTCGTTCCTTGCAGGGAACATTCCAAAGAAAGTTCTGGTTACAGAGAAGGCATACTATGGGGGTACTACTAGACAACACCCTTTCATGGACAGTACCCAGAACATGCTACTCCTGCTGGATCTGATGAGGCAGGCAGAGATAACTGGAGAAAGTTGGTCCCACAAATAACCTGCTCCCATGCCATGAAGGATGTTGTAGATGGCATGAATTACACCAGCAAGCCTATTGTGAAGACATGCATGCAGCTCGCAAAGCAAACATATACTATAGGCATACTATTTGATTAAAATCAAACAATTCCTAATAAATGTAATGAATACATTTAGCATATATATCTATTTATGAGATTATATTCCTAATAAATGTGATAATAACGAACAATACATTTTGTTCAGGAGTGCCAGTACTTTCTACAAAACAACCATTATTAGACACAAAGCATTGATGGAATACAAGGAGGAGGAGTTACCTCAGAGAATTTTGCTGACTTCAGTGTTTTGGAAAATGTGACTGCGTACCTTATGATTATCTAAGGTGATTATTATTACCCTCAAAGCTGAAAAAAAAAAACCTTTTCCATTCTATCTGCACACAGGTATATAACCCCTGAACTGATCAAAGGTAGGGTTAGTGTATGTGCGTATGTATGTATGCATGTATCTATCCATCCATCCATGGATTCAGCAGACCAATGCATATGCATTTAGTGGTAGAAGCCAGATTCATAAAGACCATGGCATACTAAACAGCTGGATAATGATGATTAAAGTAGGAGTAGGAGATCTTAAATTAAGGGACAATCATTTTGCCTGCTGCATGAGAGGGTCCTTCTTGTCCCTCAGACTACTTGTGTGTTTGCTGATGCTGCTGCCACCAACAGATTGTGTGATGTCTCCTGCAGTGTGTACCATTCCTGAGTCTCTGAAAGTGCAATATCAGTATTTTCAGCCAGGTGATGTGATAATTGGTGGGATAATTTCCCAGCTTTTCTCCTTTTCTGAAGGAGCAGACTTCAGCTCACACCCTACACCCAAGTGTGATGTTGAACCTGTGTAAGAAAAACCTCGTTGATTTTTGTGTAAATACTTGGCTATTCACAGATACTAGTAGTCAAATATTTTTATTCCTATATGCAGCTATTCTGCTCTTTTGGTAATAGAAAATGGGAGGTTGAAATGGTGGCCAGACCCAAAACACACTTGTTATTTTTCATCTCTGCAACTGCTATCTTATGGCTCTTAACCCAACCATTTGAGTTAAATTAAAGCTCCAGCACTGAGTAAGCAGTTGGATACTATGACCTAAACTTCTCTTCTAGCTCTCTGGTATTACAGTATGTTTGCCAGATCTCCTTGTATGCTCTGAGTTTATTCTGATCTTTTACATCTGATGGGATCAAATCAGTCAGTAAGACTGTGTGAAGGGGGAAAACCTGCATCAGTCTTGGCTCAATCTTCTGTTGCTTAAAGTTCTTGCCATTATACACATAGCATTATTTATTCCCATAGACATCCTACCAAAAAATATCATTGGGGGAAAATCTCTCCAGTAAGGTCCATATTTCTCTGACCTACCATTGGAAACTTGTATTGCATACTTTAATGAAGCAATATTTAGCTTCTTCTGCAGTGTAAATGACTTGTACTTATTTCTGAGCATATTTTCTCTGAAAATGGACTTCTCCCATAGAAGGATTAGAGAAGGTTAGATCCATTATTAGCAAATCAAGCTATTCTTCTAGTTAAAGATAACTTCATCCTAAGTGTCAAATTTCTCATTCTCCAATGTTCTCCACCACAAAATATAAGACATTCTAAGGGAGAGTGCCTCTTGCAGGAATGGTATGGGAATGTTCACAACATAGAACTTTATGGCTTACTCAAGATGTGTCTTTTACTTTAGTGTAATGCTGAAAAAATATCAGCACACCCTAGCCTTGGTGTTTGCAGTGAATGAAATCAATGGAAACAGCATAATCTTACCCAATAAGAGTCTGGGATTTCATGTCTATGACAGCCACTTCGATGCCCAAATAACTTATCAGAACACATTGAACCTGCTCTTTCACCAGAAGCCAACTATTCTCAACTACAAGTGCAGCAAGAAGATTCCTGTAGCTGTCATTGGGGGTATTGACTCTGAAACATCCCTCCACATAGCTACTATCTTAGGGATCTACAAGATTCCTCAGGTAAGGTGGGTTGCACATCTATTTGTTTAGGAACCTATTGTCTATTATAATTGTCTCAATCTAGACAATTTTATGATGGGTGGACTTCAACTCCCAGACGTTGATATACTAAAAAAAAAATTACTAAAAAACTTACTATCTGTATTTATTAAGAAAGTCTTTGCATTGATAAGAAACTTATTATCTTCGTCTTATTATTTACATTTTCTATATAGTGATGTAGCTTTATTTGAACAGAAATAACATGACTTCTTCTAAATTCAGTTTGGGAACACAAAGAGATTTAAAATCTCATTGCCAGCATCACAAAATATGTGTGATCCTCACTTTTTTTCTTCTGGGAATACAATACTGTTTCATTTGCCTTCCCTGGTAATGTAATATTTTAGGCAGGAAGTTATTGCATTATTTCTCTCATTAAGGCTGAGGTAAATTTGTTTATAAAGGTGAATCACTTAAAAACGTGATTTAACTATACCAGTTGTAGTTGGATGATACGGATGTAAGTGGTTCCTTATTGGAAGGACAGAGGTTTATCTTTCTCAATAGGATTCATGTTTCAGATTTCATAATGTTAACTGTTCTCTTTAATATGGTGATTATCTTCTTGCCCTTTTGTCTATTTATCCTGGCCTTAACTATTCTCTTTTTTTTCTTTTCTTTCTCTCAGTTCCTTTGGTTCTCTACATTCCTTGCTCTCAATGTCATTAAATCGCGGGAAGTAAACTGTGTGCTGTACACAATAAATCATACATTTAAAAAGTCTTTTAAACTTACTTAAAAGATAAACATGATAACAGGAAGGCTTCTGTTAATTATGATGTAGGCGACCAGCATTTATATGGCATTGACTGATCTTAGATTTATGAGTTAAGCATAGTGAAAAATTATAGCAAGTAGAGAAATGTTAACTAGAGATGGGGAAATGGATGGAAAAAGAAATCAGGTGTGTAAATGCAGACTAAAAATGTCATGATAATATGCAATCTATTGTGAGGAATACACGGTGTATGGGGGGGGGATGTTTGATTTAACTCATGGTTAAAAAGGGAGAAAATTATAAGCTACATAGAGTCAATTCATGATTAGAACAGCCTGTAGGTGCTGTAAAATAATTAAATATCTCTTTTTAAAGAAAGTACAAAGTACTATGTTCTCCAAATCTTGTTGCGGAAAGGAAAATTAAATATGTTAGAAGAAAGTCAGTTGAATGCAATTGAGAATCGAATGCTTAAGAATTATGTGTTATAATAACACGAGAGGGTCAAGAAAGAAGAAGGAATTTGGAATTATTTGAAAAATAGCACATTTTGAACTGTATACATGGTCAAACATCAGCAGCTGACCACAGGAAATGTTTCATGACATTTCGTTTTACATCACAAAATGCTTTATGATGGTTTTTATAAAACATTTTATAAAATTTGCCATATTTTAATTCTACATGGCTCATAGGTCTCAGTTTCTGCATGCATTTCACAATTTAGCTCATTTGAGGCACTTTGGCTTAAATGTTTTGCCCTATGATGCACTGTTTCACCAAGACTGCAGACACAAGAATTTTACTACTATATAGATAGTAATGATATAAACTAGGGCTATCTGTTTTTCCTTTTATTTATTTTTTCCTCTTATTTCATATCTTTAACTTCCTTGTCTTACTGCTTGCTCCTTGTTTCCTGTGTGACATAGATTCTCCACAAAGGATATGGTGTAATATATGGATTAGGTCAGATTGGCACTTACATAGGTGATTACAATATAATATTGGCAGTCTAAAGTAGGCTATAGATTAGACTAGAAAGTTGAAAACAAAATATCAGAAGGTATTCCTAAATTACTTCCATACTGTGAGTTAGAAAACAACAGTGTGTTTGTGTAGTCAGGAAGTCTGAGAGCATCTTTATTTTAAACTTCTTATCATTCACAATTAGATGTCAACATCAGCATCTCTGTTCACTCAAGATTTCACTGAACTTGTGGTATTCGATAATACAGTCCCATCTTTGCTGTCTTGACAGCTATAAATGCTGATTTCACAGCTATAAATTTTGTCATTGTAAAATATAGAATGACAATTGTTTTAGATGGTTTGAATTTTTGGTCCTTTAATATTCATTAGTCTCTCTTTTGTTGTTGAGTGGAATGTAGACTAAACTTGGCTGTAACTAAATACCATTGGAATAAATAAATTTGTTGGAGATGAGGAAGACAATAAAATTTAATTTCCCTATGTTCTCGAGACACGTCATAGAGGGAATTGGAGAGAAGGGGAGATAGATGTCTCTGACTTCTAAATAAATTATTCCAGCTCCTCTTATCAATTTTTTTTAAAAAAAGTTATGTGGTAGATGTTGTAAGAATTATTAATAGCAGACATACAGGAGCATGGGATGGGTATATGGATTGTGATTTCATACTAAGTGAAATACTGAAATATTTCACTTGATAATTAAGACAGAATTTACCTCAGTATGAAAACATAAGCAGATGTGCCATGTGTGCGAGACAAGGAAGCAACTACATTTTTCCACGTGCTTTAAAATACTCTAAATTCACAATATTTCAAATAACATGTAGATTGCAACTAGAGGGAATATATATAACTTTAAAATATGGCACCAGACAATTAATATATTAAGAAATGCTTAGGAAAATAGTGAAGTAGATCCAGATATCCATCTGTATGGAAAACTTAGGGTCTGCCATGGAAGTGACTCACTTCTTTAGAGATTACACAAAGATCTCTGAGGATGACTTTAGATTATGGAAGAGGATTTGAAGATTTATTTGTTCATCATTTATTGATTGATTTACTAAATTTATATGCTGCCCCTCTCACCATCACAGCAATTCTTCATATCTTCATAACTTCTTGTTCATTTTTGTGATCCCAAGATGTAAAGATGATGGAATGAAATATAAAATGACTGATATATTACTAATTATCCTCTAAATAGAATGTATCTATTTGGATCTTACTTTAATGTGTATTCCAAAGCAGAGAAGACAATAGGTTGCAAATAAAGAAAAAATAAGATCTAGCTCAGACATGAAATAGTTTGACTGAGCTTCAACATGAGATGACTACAAAGCTTTTTTTATTATTTTGCTATATTTTGTGAAGTTAAAGTGGAAAGGATAAGGCAATTTTAGACTGTAAGTGTGAGGAAAAAACTAGCATTATAGAAAAGTGCTTGATCTTGTAAATATTTTTATATCTCTCTATTATGAATGTAATTATGTTGTCCTTTAGGTCACCTATTGTTTATATATGCCACCAGTGAATGATGTAAGCCACCCATCTTTCTTATACCGCATGGTACCTAACGAAGTGCATCAATATATCGGGATTGTCCAGCTATTGCTTCATTTTCACTGGAAGTGGATTGGGATCATGGCCATGGATGACGATAAGGGAGAAAAGTTTGTGCAGATCTTGGAGAAAAACTTTGCCAAAAATGGAATCTGCACTGCCTTCTCTGAACGAATGCCACTCCAAAGCAACATTTTAGGGGTTGTTAATTTCAATGACATGTTTAGGGAAATGGCTGGGTTGCTGAGTAAACCAAGCGTCAATGTCTGTGTTGTAAGTGCTGATGCTCACACGATGTTAGATTTGCAGATTGTGCTCAACCTTGCCGAATCAGACATGATGCTGTCTGTGCAGAAGGTATGGGTGATGACAGCCCATTGGGATTTTTCAATGGAGCCCTTTTTGAACAATTTAAATATGCAGATCTTCCACGGGGCCTTGTCCTTTGCGAGTCACACCTCGGAGATGTCAACATTTCAGCATTTCCTTCTCTTCCAGGACCCCCGTTCTCTTACCGATCATTTTATCAGAGTCTTCTGGGAACAAGCATTTAAATGCTCCTTCCCAGCTTCTGCAACAGACAAAGGAAGCTGTACTGGCAATGAGAGACTGGAAAGTCTTCCGTGGTCTTTTTTTGAAATGAGCATGACCAGTCAAAGCTACAGTGTTTATAATGCCGTCTACGTGGTGGTGCATGCTTTGCATGCCTTTTATTCATCCAGAAGTAAATATGAAGCAGTGTTGATCAAAGATCGCCCAAGGACTTCAAAATTACAACAGTTTCAGGTAATGTCTAAAAGGCAGGGTGGTTTTTTTGATGCATCAATGTTGTTGTTAATATTAGTGTGTTCATTTATATAAGAAGGATTCTCGTTCCATATAATATAGTATAATACATTATTGAGCATTCCCAGAGGAGATACAGAGAAGGCAAGACAGTGAGTCTATGAGTACTCCTTGACTTATGACCACAATTGGGACCAATGTTTCCATTTGCATTCTTAAGCAAGCCAGTTGTTAAGTGTGTTCTGCCCAATTTTTTATCACGATTGTTAAATGAGTCATTGTAGTTGTTGAGCAAATTACATGATCATTAAATAAATCCAGCTTCTCCCATTGACTTTTTTATCAAAAGCTTCAAATCAAATCAAGTTTTATTCATCACATACATAGTCATACTGTACATGGTAGGAAATGCACAAGGCCACAAATGACATCAGGACACTGCAAGTATTGAAACTACCTACCGGTTGCCAAGTGCTCAAATTTGATCACATGACTGTAAGGGTGCAGCAATAGTTATAAGTGAAAGGTCTAGTTGTAAGTTATTATTTTAGTGCCATTGTAACTTTTAATGATTACTAAGTGGATGGTTGTTAGTCTAGGATTACCTGTAAACAATGGAGATAAATAGGTGTAAATAGACTCCATAATGTTAATAAAAGGACTAAAGTTTTTATGAGACTATCATTTGTTTAAGTTTTGAAAGAAATGAGAGATGTATTCTTGTAGATGCAAGATGCTACCAAATCCAGAATTTAGGATTTTATCCAAACTTTTGCAGAACATTCTAATTTAAGTACACAATAAAAAATGCACAGTAAGTTATAGCAGAAAAATTATAACTGCTTAATAACCACTAGGAAACTGCCCAGAGACACTGGAAGGTAGACAACATATAAATTTAATTCAGTAGAAGTAGTAATGGTAGTAGTAATAAGGTAGTAGTAGTAGTAGAAGTAGTGGTATTCCCTTGGTAGATAATAAACCTTAGCTCTGAAATACTTGGATTCCCATCAGTGATATAGTTACCAGTATATCAAGATATTTCTATGCCAAAAGACAATTTTGTGTTTTTATTTGAAATACATTATCTGATAGTTCTTAGTATCCTTTTAAAACAGCCAAACTGAAATATTTGTCAAGCCTAAAAGGACTCTGCAGATTTTTTTTTTTCTGTTTTTCATTCTCTTTGAATTTAGTTAGTTTCTTTTCAGGGTTGCCACACCATTCTTTAGAACTGTATATGGGAGTTAGAATTAGATAGTTAGCTGGGAGTCTTATCATTTCAGCATTCTTTCCCGTGGGAATCAAGGACTCCTGGCCTGCATCTGTGGAAGGAGGATCAGAAGACGACCCTTGGATGCCACCCTACTTAAGATTGGAGGAGAGGGTGGCATGGGATGATTTAGGGGAAGAAACTTTGACTTTACTTTGGGTGGAGTAAATACAGGAATTCAGATTCAGGTTTTCTCCAGATGTGCCAATAGGACGTCTTCAATAAAATCTCATTCTAAGGACTTTTATATCCTGAGAGTTTGGATTACATTGGGGATCTTACTTGAAACCCTGACATTTGCACTCTTTTGTATCTGAAGCTGAAGCTCCCTTGTCTCACCTAGGATACTCTGCACGCCACACACACACAGCTCAGATCCTGCAAACTTTCCTGTTCCTCCGTTACTCATCTGCAAAATATTTCACCTGGATTCATTTCCAGGAGGATATTGGCAGGCTGCAAAGGGTTTCGATTGCAATTTCCTTCTCTGGCAAGAGATTGAAAACCTGTAAGCAAACAAACCAGATTATCTTTGAACGCACACACGTACCTCTACAAGAAAGGAACACAACAGGTACAGGAAGATCCTGGCATAGCTGGATATAAAATACTGTAGATACCAAAGCAGCCCTCTAGAAGCATAAAAACATGTTAAAATTACCAACCAATTCAAAACCCTGTTCGGTGAAGGAACTGGCCCACAAAACAGCAGACGGGGAGTTCTAGTCTCGCGCCAGGCGTCAAAGTTGGCAGGAGAATTTTGGGCCAACCATCAGGAGACGGTGAGTTCTGGCGCCACCTTAGCATGAAAGACAACTGGGTGAGTTTGTGTCTATCACTTTCTCTCAGTCAAACCAAGTTGTTGTTTTGGAGAGATAGGAAAATTATGTATGCTTTGCCTTGGTTTATGCATAAAGTAATAAAAACAAAAAACCCAACACGTGAATAAGTCAAAAGAAAAAAACAAAAAGTACCATTATGGAGAATTGAGTCCCAAGTAACTCGGCTTCAAACCATCTTCAGGATATGTAAGTTTTCTCCCTTCACAGAGAAATCTTCTGTGTGTATTCTTAAGGAAGATCCCAAATAAATCTGCATATAATTAACGTTTCATTGAGTATGAAAGGCTAAAACCTGAAAGAGGATGTTTTAGGACAGTTGAGTGAAATCCCAATCATTTTTGTAAACTACGAAAATTGTAAATCGTATTGTTTGTACAGCGGTATTGTACAAACAATATGATTTTACAATTGTACGAATCGTATAAGTGGCATCGGCTTAACAGTAGTTAATTGTAAGATTTTGGAGTCCTAGTGGACAAACTACTTAAATATGAGCCAGCAGCGTACAGCAGCAGCCAAAAAAGCCAATGCAATCCAAGGTTGCGTTAACACAGGGACAGAATCAAGATTATGTAAAGTTCTAGTAAGGGTTTATAAAGCCTTAGTAAGACCACACTTGGAAGATTGCATCCAGTTTTGGTTGCCACGTTAGAAAAAAAGATGTTGGGATTCCAGAAAGAATCCCCTGGAATTGGACAGTTAATTTTTTTTTAAGAAGGAAAAGGAAAATAATATAAGGAAATAAATAAAAAATAGAAAATCCTCATTGTGACTTAACTTCTTGCATCGACAACTGTGCTGAATTTATTTTCACCAACAATGTTAATGCTGCTTCTTTGTATTTCCTGCACCTGCCATGGTAACTAACCCTTGCATGGATTAAAATCTACCTTCTATTTACTATAGTGGTAATGAGGTTCAGACCTACATTTTGAGGTTTGCATTTCAAATACACCGAGCTCTCATTGTTTAAAACTGACTCCTTGTATATAACCTGATTGCTCGGGTTTACTGCAGTTTAAATTAAGTAATTCCTGTGGGCTGAAGAGTAGCACACCTGATCCCATAAGGAACTTTACTCCATCCAGGTACAAACTTCCATTAGCAGCCGGATAAGGATCCCAGGACAATAAGAAACCGGTCAGTTCACAGGATGGTTAGTTCGAGTGTATGAAACTCTTTGTGAATGATACATAATTTGATGTTTGGGCTTTGTACTTTCCTAGTTATTCTGCCAATGTGTTGCACTTTCGTACTTGGAACCAAACGGTGTTTTATTATCTGCGATGACTCATTTTATTAATTGTTTCTGGGAAGTCTTTTTTTCTTTCCGTTCATATCGTATTCAATATACAATCATGGCCTACTTTCCACTCTGTTTCAGCCCCACCTGCAACATCACACAACGCACCTACGAATAGTTCTCGGCTGACGCTTATTCTCGGGACCCAAATTTCTGTTGCTAAGCAGAGCAGTTGTTAAATGAGTCAGGCTCACTTTCACAACCGTTGTGCCACTTTTGTCAAGTGAGTGACTGCGGTTGCTTGAGTGAATCTAGCTTCTCCCGTTGACTTGGCTTGACGGAAGCCAGTTGGGGAGCTCACAAATGGGCAGTCACAACAACACCCTGGGGGATGCTGCAAGTGTTGTAAATTCAGGCGGGTCCTCGACTTATGACAATTTTTGAACCCAACATTTATGTTGCTAAGTGAGACATTTGCTAAATGACGTTCGCCCGGTTTTATGACTTTTCTGGCCATTGTTGTTAAGTGAGTCACTGCAGTTGATAAGTTAGTACGGTTTGTTAGGAATGTAACCATCCTTAACACGGTTGTTAAGTGAATCTGACTTCTCCAGGGACTTGGCTTGTCAGAAGGGTCTCAAAAGGGGATCAGGTGACCCTGGGACATGTCAACTGTCATAAATATCAGTTGGTTATTGAGCATCTGAATTTCAAGCATGGGGATGCTGCAATGGTCGTTAAGTAAGAAAAATGGTCATAAGCCATTTTTTTAGTGCCATTGTGACTTCAAACGGTCACTAAAGGAACAGTTGTAAATCGAGGACTCCCTGTACACGCCGGATGCCAAGCACCTGAATTTTGATGACGTTATGATGGGGATGCTGTGATGGTCGTATTTGTGAGGACTGGTGGTAAGTAACTTTTTCCATTGTAACTTTGAACAGTCACTACCTGAATGGCAACCAGCCAGGAATTACCTTTTGCAAAAGGGACACAGCTCCTATTGCACCCACACAGTGCTGCTTGTGGCATTCAGGTAGTTCTCAACTTACAAACATAAATGGTCCCTGCCCGTGACGGTCCTAATGCAGGTCACTCATGTCCACAGATCCCATTTTTAAAAACAACTTTTTTTTGCAGGGGTCATTAAGCAAATCACCTCGGGTGTTAAGTGAATCAAGCAAACCTATTGTTGACTCTAGGGCAGTGGTGGCGAACCTTTTACTTACCGAGTGCTGAAAAGTATGTGCTTTGTGTGTGCCTCCTCCACGTGCGCTGCATATGCAACCGCACCATCTGCACTTGCATGCAGCTTTTGCACATTCAATGCATGCGTGCTGCGCGCAGGCACTCACGCACATGAGCAGTTGCGTGTATGCGCAGGAGAGCTCCAAAGACCAGCTGGATTTCCTGCTGCAGTCGCGCGCATGCACAGCGGATGCCCGAAGACTAGCTGGGTCTCTGCAATCACCCATGCATGCAAGTGCGATCACATGTGCATGCTCAGCTGGAGGTAAGTTGGCCGACAGATTGTGTGCCCAGCAATATGGCTCTGTGTGCCACCTGTGGCACCCATGCCATAGGTTCCCCATCATGGCTCTAGGGCATTGAACGTGTGCCATCCAATTGTTTTCGGCTCCAAGTGACCATATAGATAGATTTTGTCCACAAGGATTCACAATTTGACAGAATAACGGAAGGGACCTTGGAGGTCTTCTAGTCCATCCCCATGCTCAAGCAGGAGACCCTGGCCAATACCATTCCAGACAAATGGCCGCCCGGTCTCTTCTTAAAAGCCTCCAGTGATGGAGCATCCACAACTTCTGGTGGCAAGCTGTTCCACTGATTAATTATTCTAACAGTCAGGAAGTTTCTTCTGAATTCTAGGCTGCTTCTCTCCTTGATTAGTTTCTATCCATTGTTTCTTGTCCTGCCTTCTGATGCTTTGGAAAATAGGTTGACCCATTCTTCTTATAATGCCTTGGTAAGGCCACACGTGGAATCCTGCATTCAGTTTTGGTTGCCATGATGCAAAAAAGATGTCGAGACTCTAGAAAGAGGGCAGAGAAGAGCAAGAAAGAGGATTAGGGGACTGGAGGCTAAAGCATATAAAGAACGGTTGCTGGAACGGGATATGTCTAGTTTGATGAAAAGAAAAACTAGGAGTCCAATATCTCAGGGGCTGAACCAAAGAAGAGGGAGTCAAGCTATTCTCCAAGGCAGGCATGTCAAACATGCGGCCCAGGGGCTGCATGCGGCCCATTGCAAGTGCACCTGCGGCCCACACAGATGATGTTTTACATGCCACCTTGGATTCTTCTTGAGCAGAAAGACGGGGTAAAATATTTTAAATCAATAAATAAAACTAAGCAAGTGAGGCCAATGCTTGTAACCTGACCTGCGCCACCGCCACCGTCCGGCTGTCCCAAGAGCAAGATGGGTCGCCCTCTGAGCTGCCAAGGGCGAGCTCAGCCACTGCGGCCCAATTGAAGAGAGTGCGGCCCACATCATAACTGAAATGTTTCAATATGGCCCTCAGGGGACTCTGAGTTTGACATACCTGCTCCAAGGCACCTGAAGGCAGGACAAGAAGCAATGGATGGAAAC
>JANHFJ010008460.1:36062-46236 GCA_032468195.1 Cerberus rynchops
CTGCATCTCTCTGTTTCTGGGGACAATAGAAGTTCTCAGTTTCCAGACTCTTCAGTCTTCCCATCGTGTCTGGAGCATGGATGTGCAAGGATTCCTGTATGCACATCAGTCACAACTCAGAAGACCTTAGAACAAGGTCATCAGGCCAGCCCAGGATACATTTTAAAACTAAGAATAAGGTAAAATGCTGGAATATATGATATGGGTAGGCTATGGAAAAAAACAAATATTTCTTCTTTTCGCACAGTGTGCCAAGTTTTTTTGTTGGTTTGCTTGCTTGCTTTTGTTTTTACATTCGTGCTTTATGAAATGTACTGAACTATGCTGAGATACTTTTCAAAAAAAATGCTGGTTAAAGAAGCATTTATGTTAAATTGACAAGATGCTGGTGCCATGACTGTTAATTTTAAACAATCTTAGTGTTGCTATTTATAGTTTTAACGTTTTAAGGTTTTAGCTTGTTTTTTATTATTGTAAACCACTTAGAGTCACTGGTAGGTGAAATGGGAGGCATATAAATTTACTAAATAAATAAAATAATTAGGGTGGATGTGAAAAGTAAAAGCCAAAGTGGTCACGGTAGTTGTAGGAGAACTCAGGACAGGGTTCTCCTAAGCTAGAAGAGTGGCTCCAACAATTCCTAAGAATAATGTCAGAGCCGTCTTTTAAGAAAAATGAAGTGATAGGAACGACTAAGATTCTGTGCAGAACGCTCAAACTCCCAGACCTCTGGGAGAGAACACAAATCACCCATGGGGTGAGCAGGGAACGCTGGCAATGTCATCAAATGTCCGGGTCTTACTACCATATGTGGTGGACATGCCCAATGGCAAGGAAATTTTGGACGAAGATGGCTAGAAAAAATGACTAAGATATAGATCTGAAACCAGAAATTTTTTAATTGGGCACAATACAAAAGAGTTATAGTAAAGAAAATGTTTATTTGATATTACATGTTCTAACAGCAGCGAGAATAGTATTTGCTCAGAATTGGAATTTGGAAGAAGTACCAACAGAGGGGAAAGTGATTAAAAAATACTGGAGTGTGCAGAAATGGATAGATTGACTATGGAAATAAGAGAAAAAGATACAGAGGAATACAATAAGAGATGGGAAGCCTTTTATCAATGGCTTGATAATAAAAATAAGTAAGATTTCCTTTTTTTAATTTTTAGAGTTTAAGAGAATGTAAAGTGGTATAGACTATTGTAAAAGAATGTATAACATAGTATGATATAATGTATTTTAAGCTATGATTTTATGGTTATGGTGTACTTTGAAAAGGCAAATGTGGATTGTATAAGATTATATTTTTAGTCACTCAAGCGGCGCGCAAACTGATAGATGATGTGATTGTTTTATAAAATAAAAAATAAAAAATGTTTATAAAAAAACTGTGACTGAATCTAGATGATGTTCTGCTTCAAATACCACAAAGCCTCCTTCCACAAGAAAAAAGGAAGACAATCCTATGGACTCTGCTCAAACATCGTTTATGTACTAAATCCTGGATAGAAGGAAGTGAACTACCAATGATCTTTTCTGCCCTCCTCACCACTCTCTGCACTGCCTTTCTGTCTGAAGCAGTAATACTTCCAAACCAGAAGTAAAGCAATATGACAGGATGCTCTCGATTGTTCCTCTGTAAAGAATGGTAAGGACTGGAGAAGGAAGGAACTAACATAGAAACAATAACAAAACCTATGGAGAAATAACAAAATGGAAGTGAAGCCTTATATTGTTCCCTAGCTTCCTTTCCAGATTATATCTGAATAACTATTTTCATAAACTAATAAAAGAAGAGAAAGTATAGCAAATAATAAATCAAAATGTAGAAACAGACTGTCCTGCACATATTGCACTAATAGATGCATTCAGATATGTGCAAAATAACTTTAACTGCCTTCTTGAACCTAGGCTTTGTCCAAGGGGTCTAGAGCAGGGATGTCAAACTCAAGGCCTATGGGCAAGATCCATTTTGGCTGACAGGGTGCTGCAAGAGGTATTTGTCCTGTCTTTCCCCACCCGCTGGCCGCCTCATGGAGGAGAACTACAATGCTGATCTGGCCCTTGAAGAAATCCAGTTTGACACTGTTGGTCTAGAGAGATGTTTTAATATGTAGTGCAGATAGTTAATTATCAATGTTGTAGTCTCCAGATGAACTCTTTCTCTAGTAAACAGGCCATGTATCTTCTTTTTCTGTCTTTTATTTCAATAAAAATAATCAGAGAAACCAGAAGCATCACATGCTGAAACATGGATTTGCATGGATTTAAGCTATTACATTTTAGTGAATTGGTTTTTGTGTTAGTAGTGTCATTTTTTTCTCCTTAGTTCATTCCTGCCCACCTTGGTTCCTTCCACATCCTGTAATGCACGCTGTTTTTTTGTATTCCTGTTTTATTTGTGTAAAACTTGGTAAGGAAAAGCAAGAAAAACACAGCACAGCATAGTATTGTTTGTGCAGGCCAGCTAAGTCAGCTACAGATCCTCATAAATACTGCCAATTCTGGAAGGAAAAATGGGGGACAAAAGAGAGTGAATTGAATAAACCATAGGAAAATAGAAATCTGCTTGAATAGCCTAAGATCTAAACAGAGAGATAACAGGATTTCCTACAGTAAAATATAGGACAATAATAGCATGCCTGAACTTTCAAAGGCGTGGAAACCAATTCTTATCATCCCTCATTAAACATGATCAGTGATCAAAATGACTGTGAGTCATAAAAGACCAGGTGTACATGTAAAGGTTTAATGAAGCTGGTTTATTACTAAAAGCCTATCTATAGGAATCTACTCAATTAACTATCAGCACCTGCTTGGAGTTAGAGAAGGGTCAGTGGTACTTAAAGGGCTTCACTTATGACTAGGATTTCTAGGCTGAATCCCCCTTTTCACTCATTCCTCAAGTGCTGTTATTCTTTCTACAATGACAGAAGTTAGAGCTTAGGGCTCTAACTTAGGGTAAGTTGGTTAGGGCAGTCTTTGCTTGCTCATGTATACATTTCCTAATTGTACAACTTGCATGGAAATTTAATCTTATTGGACCTTCATGTAGTGGACTATACAGAGCAGACATAAACTATGCTGCAAGTAACAGAATATATTACATTTATATGTTCCTGACTGAATAATTACTTAGACTTGGCTTCAGACATTTTTGTTCCATCAAGGGCCTATAGCTTCTAGATTCCAGGTAAAACCTTTCACAGTATTGTCAGCATGGCAATGTGGTAATATACAGATGGGCCAGTGGTGGAATTCAATTTTTTTCACTACCGGTTCTGTGGTCGTGGCTTGGTGGGCGTGGCTGGGGGTGTCATGTGACTGGATGGGCAATTTCTGTAAGCAGGACAATAAAGATTAGGCTAGAAACAACACCAGAATGTTTTTTTTCCTGCCTTCCTTACAGGATTAACCCTGTACAGTGGGAAAAAAACAAAAGGAAATTTCTTCTAACAACCGGTTCTCCAAACTGCTTAGAAAATTTACTACTGGTTGTAGCAAACCTGCTGCATTTCACCTGATACAACAGTCTTGCTGCTGTCAACATATACAATAATAAAGTTCCAATATTTTATCTCCAGGTCTTTTTCCATTAGACCCAAATGGAAAAATTCTGGTTTCATCTTTATCTCCATTTTGAAAATTTTCTGTATTCAAATATGAATCATATTCTTTTTTTTTTTGCTTTATCACATGTCCACCATTGATAATAAAAAGTCCCTTCTTTATTTTTACACCTCCAACATTCATTTGATGTACCTTTATACATCTGAGATAACTTATCTGATGTTAAATATCAATGACACATCATTTTAAATAGATTTTCTTTTTGATTATAATTTAATGTAAATTTTAAATCCTTCATCCACATATTTTTCCCATTGTTCAAGCATTACGTTATTTTTTATTTATTTATTTTATTTCTCAAGATAACAAGTATAGGTATGAACATGAACATAAACAAAGGAAGTAAATCCAAATAAATGGGACAGTAAGACAGTGATGGTAGGCACACTGGGGCGCTTATACACCCCCCCTTTATAGACCTCTTAGGAACGGAGTGAGGTCCAGTTTGAGGTTCAAGCTGTGAGGGTTTGAGGCTGTAACAATGGAGTTGGGTAGAGCATTCCAGGCATTGACCACTCTGTTGCTGAAGTTGTATTTTCTGCCATCGAGTTTGGAACGGTTTACCTTTAGTTTGTAATGATTGTTTGCTCGTGTATTATTGTGGTTGAAGTAGTTGTTGACAGGCAAGACATTGTAGAAGACCATTTTGTGTACTGTGCTTAGATTGGACCACAGGCGGTGAAATTCCAGATTGTCCAAGCCTAGAATTTCAAGTCTGGTGGCATAAGGAATTCTATTGTGAGTAATATCCAACATTCCTTGCAACATCTTTTTTGTAATGTGGTAACCGAAACTGGATACAGTATTCCAGGTGTGGTCTTACTAAGGCTTTATAAAGTGGTACTAATATGTACTAATATTTTGTGTGATTTTGATTTTATGCCTCTGACAGGCTTCCAGAGTCATGAAGTTTATTAGGTGAGCTAAGAGCAATCCCGTGTTTTCAGCCTAATCTACCTTCTGGGAACTATGGAGTGGGATTTACCTCACTGAGTTCCTAAAGGAAGTATGGGATATACAGATAGTCCTTGACTTACAACCACAATTGAGCCCAAAATTTCTGCTGAGAAGTGAGACAGCTTGTTAAGTGAATTTTGCCCCATTTTACCACCTTACTTATCACAGTTGTTAACCGAATCATTGCAGTTGTTAAGTTATTAACAGGGTTGTTTAGCAAACAATTAATTTCCCCATTGATTAAGGTAATCATGTGACCACCCCGGGGACATTGCAACCATCATAAATATGAACCAGTTGCCAGGCAACTGAATTTTGATCACATGACCATGGGAATGCTGCAACAATTGTAAGTGTGAAAAATGGCCATAAGTCTTTTTTTTTCAGTGACTTTATAACTTTGAATGGTCACTAAATGAACTGTTATAAACCGAGGACTATCTATAACTGTAAATCTGTATCTTGAATTCTCCCTGCATCACTATAGATTGTTTCTAGAAATCTCTAAATGACACTTTGTCTGCAATATTTACATTAGGCATTCCTCAAACTTTTCTGACTGATTATTGCATTACAAATTTCTCATCACAGTATGATTTGGCATCTCTGAGTATAAGATTAAATATCAGGGGCATCCTGATGCCCTCCTTGTTAATTGGATTGGCACAATGTTACAAAACTGTTTTGCTTATTCACCTGCTGGTGCTTAATGCCTTGTAATTAATCTAAAGCAGGTACTGTATGGGATAAGCAAAATGAAGAATGTCTTTGTTCTCCATTTATACCATAAGCAAGCAGCCATTCTACACTTTAAACTTAGGTTGGATAAAGAGATGCTGAGAGAAGATGGTTGGCTTGAAGGTAAACTGAAATAGGCAATCCTGGCTCCATCCTCAGTTAGTTTTGAAATGTGATATGTACTAGGAATACATGGATTGAGCAAAGGGACATCTGAATACCCAACTTACTTTGGTTCTCTAATTCAATTCAACTGCCTCCCCCCACACCCCAACTGATGCATTCACCAAAGTCTGCTTTGTCCAACTTGATTGAGAGGCATCTCATTTAATTATTTAAATCAACTAGTTAATTCAGTTTGCCATGTCAGTTTAGAGATTTGATTGAACCCCCTTCAAACAGAATCCCCAAATCAAAGGTTTGACAAGCCCTGTTATGTATCACACATGGCTTCTTCTGCATGCCTCTTTCCTTGGCTGTGTTACTGGCTTAGTGTTATCTCTGTGTTTGGCTCATTAGGCACAGCCTGAGGAATCTCAACTCAGCCATCATTATTAAAGGAAGGGGAAAAAAAGAATCAGAGAAGTCCTTTCCTTCTCTCTGTCCAGCCCACTCATATTGACGTGGGTCTCTCGCTGCTTTTTCTTGACCATCAGATTGCCCAGGAAGAGACATAGAGGCCAAGGGAGAAGAGTTCTGTGCAGAATAAGGCCAAGAAAGCAAGAACATAAGGAAAATATATATCTGATCCTACAGTACATGTGTTAACAGCAACCAGAACTGTATTTGCACAGAATTGGAAGCAAAAAGGAGATCCCGAAAGTGGGGATGGTGATTAGAAAAATACTAGAATGTGCGGAAATGGATAGATTGATGATGGAAATCAAAGAAAAGGAATTAAGTGGATTTTATAAGATATGGGAAGTATTTTACCAATGGTTAGGCAATGAAAATAAGAAATAGATATACCGGTAGAAAGAAATTATGATGTATTAGTGAGATAATTTGTTATAGTAATGTTAAGAATGTGCATGAATATGATTTTTTGAAAATGGTGTGGTATGGCATTATAGAATATTATTGCTACGTTATATTCTAATATAGGGTAAACATAAATTGTATTGGAAAGCGTGTTTACACCCAAGCAGCTCGTGATCTGATGAATGATGTAACATTGATTTATACAAATAAAAAATTGAATGATATATTAAAAAAAGAATAAGGCCAAGAAAGCATTAAGCCCTCAGGTAGAAGTAGCTAAGCTCAGAACCCTTGGACTAATTGTTCCATGTAGTAATACAAAAAGCTAGTAAAGATAAACCTCTAGGGACTTAAAAGAAAATAGAAGATTAAAAAAAAAAAAAGGAAAGGAAACTGGGGATGGGGGAATCCAACATTGCCCAGGGCAGAAAGACAAATATCCATCACATTAAAAAAAAACATCTATAGGATACTTTGCTAGGAATTTAAAAAATTCCCATTTAGTCAACCTTGTTTTTCTTTCTCAAGAAGGAACTGAGAACTGTCTATCCAGGTAGTGATACATATATCCCAGTGATCATAACTTATGATGACATAATGTTGTTGCTATTGTAGTGAAGTTGTTATATGACCTCACTGGCTTGAGCTTTCCAAAGATTATCTTTAAACCCCAGAGAACTCTTCTCTACTTAAAACTAACAAAAAGGTTGTATAACTTTGGTAGATAATTTTTCTTTTTTCCTCTGGACACCGTGATTTTCTACTGCCGGCTAAAACTAGAAATGACGATGCGCTTGAATGCTGTGTGGGATTAATAATTCATTTTTAAGAGTCAATAATTAGTTTTAGATGACGGCTCCCATTTTATGATGTTCTTGTTTCTTACCAGTTTATTGCCTTCTTGCTGGTTGGTTTCATGATAAAACTGTACAAATTTTAAGACTATGAGATACTGAGATAGATCTGGCCTTTAAAAAGTGGATTCCCCTTCCATAACCCTCGAATAGAATGGAAATGTCATTATTTTTATCAACCTTGAACTTTTGAAAATAAGTAGAGGTATAAAATATAGTAAGAGTTTCTTTTCTTTGTTCACGGATGTAAAGCCATGATACCTGTAGCACCCATGTAGAACAGCCAAATTATTTAGAATATTACAGGAGAAAATTTAAACTCTGTAGCCAATCACTAAAGAGTATTGATTGCAGAAGTCTACATTTGAAGCTTTGGGGAGTGGAAAAAAAAAAAAAAGATTGCATGAGCATAATGTCCCATTTCATTCTCCAAAGTATAAAATCAAGCTGTATTTACAGTTCTGTTAAAAAAAAATAACCATCGTTTGAATGTTTAAATTTTTAACGGTAGCATCCGTATATATTATCCCATGCATGCACACAAATCTGTCAGATTATAAAAGGAGCATCCACTCCAGCTCAAAATAAAGTGAATCTGAGGGAATACTGACTTCCTCAGGTCAGAACCAGAAAATCGAATTAACCGCACAAGCACAGTCAGCATAATGCTGATTGACGGCAATCTCAAGCATAAAGATGAGAGGAAGCAGTCAGTTGGTTAAACTATATACTGTGAACTATTTATTCAGCAATGGTATCAAATTAATAAGAAGATGGAAGGGAAGGAGGAGGTAGGAAGGACTGAAAAGGAAGTGGGAATGGGAACTGCTAATTGGCTGGCAAGCTGCCAAGAGATGTTAATAAGAACAATAATGCCTTAGGACAAAAATCATCACTATCTATATTTGGGCATGAAGATGTTTTATATTGTCAGTCAAAATGGCTCTTTCATGCATTTTTTCTTAAAACAAGAGAATTTTTTTTTCTGAAATATGTATTCCTCAAACAACAATATAAGTGTGAATTTCTAGAGACTGCCTCAGGACATCAGTTCTAGATGCTGTTTTGACGACTGATGAGTTTAGAGACGAGTCTTCAAGATGCTCAGAAAAATGTTTTCTGGACAACCCAGCACAATTTCAGTGCAGCACTGTGGCATATTTACACATGTACATTTTTCCATTTCAAATGCCGCCCCTTACCCTGCAAAAGAACCCCAAATGTTATATGGTGAAAAAAATAGAAACCTTTTTTTCCGCACAACTTCTTGCATAACAAGTAATAGTAAAATTGGAAAGATAAGTGGAGGCACCTTCTGCAGGGTGTACCTGGAATAATTTGTGCAATGGATAGATAATGAAAAAATATATATCTTACCTTTAATATCCTTATAATTTTAGACCATTATCCTGAATTCTGGGATAATAAGAACAACTGGCCCCATGCCCAAAATGAGACTAGAATTCACAGTCTCCTGATTTTTAGCATGATGTCTTAAACCCTATATCAAATTTAGCTCTCTCAGTTGTAAAATATACGTGTTTACTGTTTGAAATTCTACAGTTGCTGAAAATGTCAGTAGAAAACATAGTAAAAGTGAATGTATAACAACTTGATTTTAATTCAGTGGCGGATGGATTAGGCCAGAATAAATGAAAACATCATGCATCAAAAGACG
The DNA here is from genome assembly GCA_032468195.1 of Cerberus rynchops. Lineage (NCBI taxonomy): Eukaryota > Metazoa > Chordata > Lepidosauria > Squamata > Homalopsidae > Cerberus > Cerberus rynchops. The sequence continues at coordinate 44,907 of JANHFJ010008460.1, forward strand.
ACATCAAAAAAGAGATAGCAAAATGATAAATGTGAATTGCTATAGGGCAAAAAAGTTAGAAACTTCTTTTCTGCACAATGTCTTGTGTTTCAAGTGCATAGAAAAAAAAATTGGAAGGATATGTGGAGGCACCCTCTGTAAGATATACCCGGAATAATTTGTGGCAATGGATATATATATATATATATATCCATTGCCACATATATATAGAGAGAAGGAAAAGGCCACATATATATATATATGGAAGGAAAATAAATTCTGAAGAGAGTGACCACTGTGGTCATGCTAACATAAACATTAATTTATTCAATAAATTACAAATATTTATGTATTTATTAAATTTGCATGCTTCCCTTCTCTTTAACAAGAGACTTTGAGCAGCATGCAAATTCATTGCAATTTAATTGCAATACATTATAAGCCAATTTAAAAAAAATAAAGTCAGTGTTGCATTATAATATTATAACAGTTCACAGACACACAGTTAGAGCCCAAAAGGATTTGGCTCGCTAACTTTAATATGTCATCTCTAAACATGACTAAATTTGAACCAAAATACTTCTGCATTGTGTTTCAATTAGGATTTTTGTCATCTTTGAAGATGCCTATAATCTTTCTGTTTACCTGTAGCAAAACCGCCTCATATACAGTGAATTATCTTCAAACTATTTTATTTGGATTTTTGAGAAACTCTGTTGATTCAGCACAAAGCTTTCTAAAGTGGATCACATATGTTTTCTGAAAATATTGGAACTTTGATGTTTTCAGAGGAACAAAGTATTAGTTATTATGCTCATTTCTAGAAACTTCTTCATGATAAGAATTAAGTGAAGTCCATTCAAAAACTAAATTAAAAACATGTGTATTATTAAATTGCAAAACTGCACTAATATAATCTGTCTCTATTGGAGAGAGTTCCTGATATGGTTTTGTTTGCCTCTGCTTGTTTTTTTTTCCTGAAACTTGTCCTTCCAAGTAAATCCCAGTCCATCCCTATTATACTTTTGTGGCTTATTTAAGATTTATTTTAATTTATATACATTACTGCAAGGAATTATTATTTAGGTTCATGTGCTCAAGATTTCAGGAAAAATGCAAAGTGAATGATGTACTACTATCTATTCTGTAAGCATATATTTTCGTAGATTTTCATGGGTGTAGGTATGCAGGTATTTCAGGAAAAATGCAAAGTGAATGATGTACTATCTATTCTGTAAGAATATATTTTCGTAGATTTTCATGGGTGTAGGTATGCAGGTCTAGGTCTATTTGGGTCTTTTCTTCTTGTCCTGGCTTGAAGCAGAAGGCACCAGCCTGAAGATGGTGAGTG
>JANHFJ010008460.1:139309-150753 GCA_032468195.1 Cerberus rynchops
ATTAAGAAGTATAAACTGAATGATTATTGGTTAAATAATGGAACATTGTATTCATATATAAAAATTCTGCCATATTGAGAAGGTAGATAAGATTAGTAATTGTAATAATATATGATCAATATTATATACTAAATTGAGTGACACTCAGTTGCTGCACTGTTTAAACAAGGGTATATATAATGATATTTTCTACTGTTAATATTTGTTAACCATAAGTGTTATTTTGAGAGATTTTTGTGCACCCAATTATGTATGATTTGATGAAGGATGTATGAGGTTATGTAAAAAATGAAAAATAAAATAACATTGACTTACAAAGAATAGTAGTTTGCATCAGGTTGAGTTTCTTTTCACCTCACTACACATGAATGAATTTCTTTTTCTCTTGCTGGATTAGTCTTTGGCTCTGCCTTTTCTGATCTCCATATCTGGACCATCCTTTAACCAGAATAGATCTGATGATTTGTGGGAATGTGTGGGTGACAGAGGAATCAGTTCAGCCCCTGGCTAACATTTCATCGCTGGACAATCAGCAGTACATTCAATCCCACAAGCTCACCACATGTGTAAAAGAGAAGGAAGTTCCTTCACCACGGTTCCACACGTCACTTCATATGAAGTATGTGCAAAAGATTCATGGGAAAGCTGCCCAAATGAGCATAACTTCTGAAATATGTTATGTTCCTTCCACAACGTGAATGGTGCATCTCTTGCCACCAGTAGTCAAGCATATGTTGCATTAGATTAGAAACTAAAATGGAATAATCCAACAGTGGCCAGGAAGGCTACTTCTGTTGTTACTTCTAATGATGAATACCATATGCTTGGCTCTCATTATAACAAGCTGAAGCTGTCCTGCTACTGGATGGGTAAGCCTGGTGTTTTCTTTCTCAGAGAGAAAAAGAGAGATTTGTGTCCAAGTACCAATCCTTGCAAGCGAAACATCATCAATAAGTTACTTTTTTAAATTAAACCATTCCCCTGTGTGATTCATTTTTGTCGTTGTTGAGTCTTTATAATCTTCTTATCAGACTTTGTTCAGGCATTGTTGGGTGAGGGTTTTTTTTTTCCCAGTGTTTTCTCTGCTACATGAATTAGACATTGCTTTGGTTAGTCATTTTGGAAATTTTGCCAGGAGAGTTGCCTTAGTAAAGAGGCGAGGAAACTCTGCCAGCTTAGAAAGATGCTGCCCTCTCCAGCTATTATTTCTTTCACTTGTACAATGACTCATAAGAATAGCAACCTTGGACTCATGCAGTAGCCAATTTGGCAAGTGAAATAATGAGTCCTCTCTTTCTCTCCTCTGTATTCACAGAACTTTCACGGGCAGTTTGGCATGCTTTTTTCTTTCCTTTTCAACCAGCCATACATGAAGTTCGATCCCTATTCTAGGAAAGTAGAATAGGTAGCAAGATATTTCTTCCACACAAATACATGGTGGTTGGGTTTTGGGGGTTTTTTTGGTTTGTTTGTTTGATGGAGAAGCAACATAAAAGTATATTTCCATGCCTCCCTCCCTCCCTGATTTCCACCAGCCATCAATTGCATTATTCTTCTTGTGCCTTTTTTTTTTTTTTTTGCTGCCGTACAGAGAAGAAAGAGAAATCTATGAATGGTTTTCCTCTTTTTCCAGGCACGTAATTACAGTATGCTCACAAATTCAAAGTAGGTAGCAGGGGCAAAAAGGAGGAAAAAACTACTACGGGACTGGTGGCTTAAGAAGTTGACTGAAATATGATAGCTCAATCCTAGATGGCATTCATACTAATAACATTTAGGATACATATAGCTAGTCCTTGACTCACAACCATGTGTTTAGTGACCATTCAAAATTACAAAGGCACTGAAAAAAGTGACTTATGAGGGCTTTTCACAGATATGACCATTACAGCATCCCCATTGGCACATGATCAAAATTTGGACACTTGGCAACCGGAAATATCCCGGGGTCATGTGATCCCCTTTTGCAAACTTTCTGACAAACAAAGTCAATGGGGAAGCCAGGTTCACTTAACTGTGTCACCAACTTAACAACTGCATTGATTCACTTAACAGCTGTGTCAAAAAGTGTTGTAAAATAGAGCCAAACTCACTTAACAACTGCCCTGATTAGCAGCAGAAATTTTGGGCTCATACTCACATACTTCCTGTTCCAAATGGCATTCATACTAATAACATTTAGGAAATTATATTTTAAGGGAACCACAGTGTTTTGTGTATTTATTTATTTATATGAGTTTGTTTATTTGCTTATTTATTTATATATTTCACACCTGGTTTTTTGTTTTTTCATCTCATGGTGACCGATGTCAAAGTAGAAACTTTCCCAAAGCAAATATATCATCTCAGTAGGCTTTGCAATCTTGTGAGATAAATGAGTATTTCCAACTGTTAAAAATGCTGAATCACGGGATAGTTTTCTGGTCTCAGATTAAAAATAGGATACCTTTTGATCCTATTCCATCTAGTATATTGAAATCTCATCATTTATAGTATAAACATTCATGAACTTGGCAGCCATTCTCAAAATAAAAAGGGAAAAAAACCAGAAACTACTGCAGTATTTAATTACCATCTACTGAAAAATGGAGTACTGTGAAACAAATGGAGATTTGAAAAGAAGTCGTTTTGCAAAGACAAAGCTTTTTCAGGGTTTTGAGACGTGCAAAATAGTTCAAGTCCACAGCTTTCCAAACACCCTTTTCCAACCTCCCTGCATGTCTGTGGCATCAGAATAAGCCCTTCCACCTTTTCCGTAAACATTCTTACATGGAAATGGGCAATTTTAACTGCAAAATGGAAGCATGAGTTACCTGTTTTGTGATTGGAACACTTTGGGGGAAATTGGGACAAACATCTCAGGATCAGAACATTTTAGCCTTCAGATAATTTGCAAATTTCTGCTGGAAATATGCTTCTGTAAGTAGAAATGTCACTCACTCATTCATTCATTCATTCATTCATTCATTCATTCATTCATTCATTCATTTGCTATCCATCTCATATCCAATGACTCTGGCCAGTTTACAGCATAAAACATTAAAGAATAAACTATATTAAAATCACAGCAGTTGATAAAATCATTCAGAATTACAAACCATTAAAACCAGATGGGAAAGGCTGGAGCCAGACACACAAGGGATGGGGAGGTGGGATTAGGTTTTAATTAGTCAGCCACCTCTAGTATGAAGCTCCCCCATTGGGTCCCCAAGCCATCTAGCAGACCCAGGTCTTGAGGTTCTTTCAAAATGACAGGACAGAGGGAGAAAATCTCACCTCAGGAGATAGGATGTTCCAGAGGGCAGGAGCCACAGCAGAGAAGGCTCTTCTCCTGGAGTTCATCAGCCAAACTTTATTGGCTGATGAGATCTGCAGCATGCTCCCTGTGCCATCACAGGTGGTGTGGGCCAGTCCCATTGTGGGGAAACTGTTCCTCAAATAATGCCTATAAATGGTTTGTGGTAGTTCTTTCTGCTCCTATTTGTTGCAAAACAATTTTTGAACCATCTGCAAATGACTTTTAAAAATCTATTGGAGTGGGAGAAGTTAATACAAAATTGAATTACACGCTAATGAAATATAAATAAGGATCTGATATTTGCTTTCTGTATTTATTTATGTATCTAAGTTGATGTAGTGGTTAAGGCAAGCTGGCTAGAAACTAGGAGACTATGAGTTCAAGTTCTATCTTAGTCACAAAGCCTACTAGGTGATCTGTTTCTATCTCCTAATTCTATGAAGGAGGCAAGAGTAAACCACCTCTGAACCTTGTCAAGAAAACTACAGAGACATTTTCAGGCAGTCACCGGGAATCAAAATTAACTCAAAGACACACAAAAAAACCCCCCTAAGAAATATATCTACTCATAAGAACACAAACAAGTAAGACTCAGATTTATATACGTATAATGTCATTACACATTGGCTGCTGGACTGCAGCACACAAACCACAGATGAGTAAATAAAATATTAGAATGATTCCTTGCATTAAATTGAAACAAAACAACTTCACTACGTAAAATAAAAACCCCTGGCATTTATATGTGCAGTAAATAGTTGTAATACAAGGGAGCAATTTGCACATGTAATTCCTTTGTTATTTTGAAATCAGTATCACATGGCATATGACATAGTGTTGCTAATGATGTATTTTTTTGTATTTTTTTTTTAAATCTTAAAACTGCTGGAAGTATTTAATGATAAAATGTTGAAGCTATAAAAACAATACTGAATTTAAGAGAAGGGGCTATAACAGGGATGTCAAAATCAAGGCCTGGGGGCTGGATCCAGCCTGCAGGATGCTTAGATCTGGCTGGTGGGGCCACCCTGGAAACAGCCAAGGAGCAGCCCGCAGTACTTCTGCCATCAAAAATGGAACTCGGGAGGGCCTCCTGAGCTCCATTTTCACTGGCAGCAGGAAGCCATCACAACAAAAAACAGAGCTCGGGAGCCCATTTTCACTGGCAGAGCCCTCGGGCCACCATGGGCACCCCCAACATGAATGAATCAAGCTTGTCACGCCCATCCTGGCCACACTCATCCTGCCCCTGCAAGGTCAAACACAACCCTGACATGGCCCTCAATGAAATCGAGTTTCATGCCCATGGCTAATAGGATTCATTTCTTCAATAGGGGTGACTATCATATCTCTTAAATATAACTGGAAATTTTGAAACAAATAAGTAACCTAGCAAGAATGGTGTTTCTTGTGTGAGATGGAAGGCATAGAATAGGGAGAAACCCAGAGAGCTGTGTGAAACCAGCCAATGGTATTTTAATTAACAAATCCTGGCATTATTTTGTGAACAGAAGTGAAATCAGAACTCAATTAGAGGGGCACAAAGTTTCAAAGAGATTATAAGGGTCTTAAGATATTGATCTGTAGGTCCTAATTAATCACAGTTATGGATAATTAAAAATAGAGACAGTGCGTTAGATCTGGCTTGGTCAAAAACATAAGCCACTATTACTTTGTTTTTAACAAATGAAAGCTACATATCATGATGTCCAACAATTTCCCAAATAGTTGTGTTTATAGAAGATGAGTCTAATCCATATTATTTATTAAGTGCACTTAGGATTGTAGCCAATGTGTTTTAAGAACTCTTCATCAACAAGTGAGGGGGAAATAGCCAAGCCAAAGCATGCAGAGACTTTATTCAAATAAATATTTATGTTTAGAAGCCAAATAAAAACTGCACACATAGTTCAAAGGAGAAGCGCTCCTATTTTCTACTTACAGTTTCATATACCTTTTTCATATCTATGTGAGAGTAAATATAATATAAAAACTATATAACTATAAAAACTATATAAAAATTATTTGTGGTCATCTCAATTTCTTAAGCAAAACAATATCACTTTAGCACACAAGAAAAAGAAAAGACCAAGAATACAAAAGAGAAACAGAAAAAAAAACCCATCCAAAACATAAACATAACTTGCTATAATACTTATAAGAAACATCTGCTCAGTTTTTAAACACAGCGTTAGACCTTGACCACAATGTCACTATCAGACATAACCAAAAATTGCAGCATATATTTTGTGAGAATATGATTAAGAAATAGTAGAGGGCAGCTGGGTAAATGCTTTTGTTTGTTTATTTGTTTGCAAAGCAAACGTTTTTATATAAGGACCTTTGTGGTAGGGATGGTGTTTTGTTCCAACATGAAGCTAAAATTTGCTTTGTTTACCTCTTATTTGCAAAAAGGCTGAGTTTAAGTTGGGAGACCTTGCCCAGTGAAAGATACAGTATAAGTGTTCTCTGTTGGACAAAAGTGAGCAAATTCAGCAGCAGTTATTCAGCAAAAGTTAATTGTGCATGAGCCCCACCAATGTATAAGTAGAACAAGATGAAATGGAATCAGTTGCTGAACTTCTTCAATCATAAAGCAAAGACTCAGCTTCTGAAACTGAGGAGCAGCCACAGTCAATGGACTTGTTTGTTTCCCCTGCATTCTTTTTTATATACAAATTTAAAAACTGGTCATTTCTTTTGCACCTCTTAAATAATTATTACAATAGTATTATGATGCCGCCTTTATTAATACCTTCCATGTGGCAGTTTATAAATCAGGATGCTATAATTGTGGTTTCAACCCTCTTTGTATGCCGTCTTGAGTCACTTTGTGATTGAGCTGTCTTGCGAATCAAATAAATAAACATGTGCTTGTATAAAATACCAAAATGACGATTAAAGGGAAAAAAGGTTTATGTTTGTAAGTTTCTCCTATTTTTTTTGGTCTTATGCACATTTGTGCTTAAGGAATATATCATTTCAGTAATATTTTACACCAAATGCCATGCACACAGTTATTATATAGCCAAAAACAGTGAAGAATAAGGATTCTGTTTGGCTTCTGTAGGCTTCTTTGTATAAGGATTTCTGCATTTTACCATTTGAAAAATAATGCTGAGTCATCTTTTGCATCATAGCAATTATAAAATATGCATTGTTACTATAATTATTGATCTGGGGGATTGTATAATGTTTTCAAGGAAATGATTAAGTCGGATTTTTTTAAAAAAAAGAAAATATCTTTGCTCTGAATCAGTTTGCCACCTTAGGTGAAAGAGTACCACACAGGTGATAATGAGGAGGAGGAGGAGGATGTTCTTGTATAAAATTGAGTTTCCTGTTTCATCACTTTGCTAATAGGAGTGTGCCATAATAACTATAATTAGATAGCTGCCTGTGTTAGATCACTCTACACCAGATCTATGTGATTGCAGTTTATATAGCAGAATTACTCTTTGGAAATAAGGATCAGGAGAAGGTGACCACTCCCCATCAGAAGGCAGAAAAACAATATCCACAATTACGTCTACAATATTCCTGTCAATTGTAGACATTGAAATGGGACATTCCAAGGTTATGCAGAACTAACTCATTCTGTTGGGGTTTACTAAGTCTACAGCTTTTTCTTACCTTCAGGAAGTCTCAAGGCTAAATCTGATGCTTATAGTAGGTCAGCTTCTGGCTAGCATAAACATTTTCCTTCTTTTTGAAAACTGTAGGAACAAAGAAAATTGGTGGGAAGGAAATAGTAGCTGTTTCTCTACTCCAAGTACCTTTGCCTTTGCTTATTGGCATAAGCAGCATGTGTCCCAAGATGTCTCAGTTCATTTCTTCCCATGTCATTCTATTGTATTTAGGATTGTTCTGATGTTGGAGAGATTTCTATCTACAATACATTGTACGGCTTTATTAAAACATTTCATTTGGGAACTGTATGTATGTAATTGCTTGTGGACGTATGACATAAATACTGTTATGATTCTTTATAATCAAGTGGGGGAGAGAGAGACAGAGACAGAGAGAGAGAGAGACATACACAGAGAGAGAGAGACAGAGAGAAAGACAGAGAGAGAGAGAGAGAGAGAGAGAGAAACAGAGAGAGACAGAGAGAGACAGACAGAGAGTCAGAGACAGAGACTTGTACACAGAGAGACAGAGAGACATATACACAGAGACAGAGAGAGACAGAAAGACAGAGACAGACAGAGAGAGACAGAGAGACACACACACAGAGAGAGAGAGAGACAGACAGACAGAGAGAGAGAGAGACAGAAACAGAGAGACAGAGAGAGACAGAGAGAGAGAGAGACACACTCACAGAGAGACAGAGAGAGACAGAGACAGACACTCACACAGAGACAGAGAGAGAGAGACACACAGAGAGACACACACACACATGGAGAGAGAGAGAGAGAGAGAGACAGAGACAGACAGAGACAGACACTCACACAGAGACAGAGAGAGACAGAGACAGACACTCACACAGAGACAGAGAGAGACAGAGAGACACAGAGAGAGAGACACACACACGGAGAGACAGAGAGAGAGAGAGAGAGAGACAGACAGACAGACAGACAGACAGACAGAGACAGACAGACGCACAGAGAGAAAGACAGAGAGAGACAGCGACAGAGACAGACAGAGAGAGAGGGAGAGGCTGAATCCAAAACAGGAAGTGTTATCTCTTCTGGAATAGTACTTTAGTTCACTAATCAAATAGGGCACTGGATTTTGTTTTGTTTTTTTCCCAATGGGAGAAGTCACCATGCAACATTGCAAAGTTAGCTTCCCATCTTTAAAATGCTGAAACAATAGTAATGATGATATAAAAACCATCAAATGTGTTTTTAATTTTATAATGAACAAAGTATCTTAAAAAAGAACCAATAAGAGGAGGGATAACATGAAATTAAGTAAAGATGGTCTCTTGGCTTAATAAATAATGACTGGTTTTTTTTTTTTTCCATTGCAGATTCTCATTCACTTTAAGTTCCCTCTATGGATAATATTCTAGAGAACAATGAACTTTTTCATTGCTTTAAAAATGTGCTCTTAATGTACTCACTGGGGTTTTCCCAGCCCACAGAGCTTTGGTACAAAGAGTAATTATGATCCAATATGAAATGAACTATCAATAGAAGACATTTTTAGATACCACTTAATCATGCAGCATTTACCAACTCTGTCTGTCAAGGCTAATAAAGGGAACAAAATGTTATAGCAAAGCATGTTAACTTGAGGCAGGAACAACATGTCACATCTTGGAGAAGCATATTTACTAGAGGTTTAAGATGTATGTTGGTTGCTTAGCTATCTGTACTGCAACTTTCATGTGGAACTGACTTTCTTTGAAAATGTGTAAAGTTTATTTCACTCCATATACAGTACGGGGGTACCTAACTCTCTTCTATAGATGGTGTTTTATGGTACAATCATATATTGTCTATTCAGATATAGGCTTCACTGCATTTACTTAGCCCCAGAAAATTGGGTTTAGGCAGCCTTGTTGATTTGGGGCCATTAAGGTCCAGGGGCTTACAAATTTCAGGAAAACCATATAAACTTGCGGCCAAAAACCAAATCAGGGAAGATTCAACAACAATGTTGGATTTGTAAACTTTTCTTCTGCATCATCCATCTGACTTAAATTTCCTTGCGAGACCTACATCCCAAGAGAAAATGAGCAATTATACTTCAAATACGTTGAGTAAACATGTTTTGTGTACATGCTTTTAGAAGGAAGCTCGGAGGTTGCCTAGTTAAAATATAGCAGAGGCACTAATCTCCTCATAGCTCTGCTCCATTATTCAGCTGTGGACAAGCATTTGCAAAGAAATTAGAATGCTGGAAGCACCAGGTATCCCTTGGAGAAGTTTGATATTGTCTTGGTATGTAAAAGAAATTTCCCCTGATGAAGGAGGGGGAGCACAATTATTGCTGCTTTCGATACTAAGTGAACTCAGGGACTAACACCTTTTGGATAGTGTCATAATGCTGGCATTAATTAATTCACCTCTCACTTCCCCTTAAAAGTGAGGAAATTAATTTTGAAAACTAAAATTAATTTGGCACTGATAAATATAGAAGTTCTGTGAGCTACCTGGCAATCATTTAGAGGTCTCTTCATAGGCACAGCCATGCTTCACTAATGGTGCAGTCTCCACTGATTCTCAAAACATGATCATTTACAAAATAATTTAGTTTTCTTTCTAAGGCAGCGAAAAGGCTTTCAGGCATTTGGGCTGCTTTGCCTAATGTATCTTGATGGAGTAAAATGAAGATTATATGAAGAAGCATACCCTAGAACTCTTTCATCCCCCCCCCAAAAAAAATAATTAAATATCTGCATGAGAAAAATTCATGTATGGATAATTTAGACCTCCATTTTGTAATTAAAATAGTCCAAGTAGGAATAGTTATGGTAAAATTGGAATGGCTTATTCTGATGTCACAGACATCCAGTGAAATTGGAATTGGATGGAATTGAAGCCTCTTTTATGAAACAAGTAAAATTTGTCTCATGGAACATTTTTGGAATACAGAATTATGACCGCAATTGAGCCTAAAATTTCTGTTGCTAAGTAAAACAGTTGTTAAGTGAATTTTGCCCCATTTTATGATCTTACTTGCCACAATTATGAAGTGAATCACTGCAGCTGTTATGTTAGTAACACAGTTGTTAAGCTTCCCCATTGACTTTGCTTGCCAGAAGGTTGTAAGAGATAATTGCATGAACCCATTACAAGGTAACCATCATAAGTACATGCCAGTTGCCAAGCATCTGAAGTTTGATCATGGACTCATGGAAATGCTGCAACAGTCGTAAGTGTGAAAAACAGTCATAAGTTGTTTTTTTCAATGTGTACTTTTAGCTGTTGCCATAAAGGCAGTGACTATACGTTATTGTGTGGAACAATCCAATATGAAGAGTTATGAACAAGGTGCTGTGTTTTTTTAAGCTTTTCATTTTTTTATTGTTCAAATACAGCTTGTACAAAGGATATAATAAAGCCAGTGTAACATACCATTTTCACACAAGTAGTTTACATCTTTATTATCTGTGTCAATTATTCACAATATATTTTATCATGTATGTCATATGTACATATGTCTGTTTAATTGCTTTTTTAATTTGCTTTTTGTCGTGTAAGTCATATATCACAAGTTTTTATCTGACCTCCTTGAATAATATTCTGTGGATTATGTTTTGGTTCTTTCTCTCTCTTTTCCCTCCCCTACCTCTTCTCCTCCCCACTCTCTCCTCTTTCTCTTTCCTTCCCTCCCACCCTTGCTACTTCCTTTTGTCCTCATCCTCTCTTCTTCATCCCTTCTGTACCTTTCTTTCTTTTCTCTACCCTCTTCTCTCATCTTCTTATCTTATTCCTCCTTCTCCCTCTTTCCTTCTTCCCTACTCCAACCTTCTCCCCCTTTTCTTTCATTTTTTTTCTCTGCTCCTTCCTTTCCAACCTACTCTTTCCCTCTCTTCCACTCCCTCTCTTCTCTTCCCTTTCCCCCTCTCTATCCACCTCTTCTTCTGTCTCTTTCCCTTTCTATCTTTCTGTATCTCTTCCACTTTCATCTCTCTTCCTTTCTTCCTCCCTTTATTCTTTCTCTTCACCTTCTTCAAAAAGGAACCTTTTATTGAACCGGAGTGATAGCAAGTCAAAGGAAAGCAGACTCTGAGCTCCACTCAGGCAACATAGTTAGGATAAAGGAATTAGAAACCCCTCCCTTCAGTCCGATGTGGATTCAGCTAATCCACAGGTGTGGAGATGTTGTTGTAATGGCTGTCCTGAGAACGTGATAAGCAAATGTTCCCAGGGTCATCTTTTGCCGCTTTTGGAGTGATATAACCCACGTAGCCCTCCGTCCTGTTACATCCCACAAAAGCAGAGGTGAAATTCAGCCAGTTCTAGCAGGTTCCCTAGAACTGGTAGTACATTTCCTAAGCAGTTTGGAAAACCGGTTGTTAGAAGAAATCTCCTAATGTGGTTTTTCACTTTTCAGCGTTAATCCTGTAAGGAAGGCAGGAAAGAAACATCCTGGTGTTGTTTCTAGCCTAATCTTTATTGCCTTCCTTACAGAAACTGCCCACCCAGTCACATGACCCCCCCCAGCCACGCCCACCAAGCCACACCCACAG
>JANHFJ010008460.1:187868-200014 GCA_032468195.1 Cerberus rynchops
ACTTTAAACATCGCATCAAGCCTCTTATTCACAGAATCAAACACTATTATCAGTTAGCCTACAGCAGGGGTGTCAAACTCAAGGCCTAGGGGCCAGATTTGGCCCATGGGGTGCTTAGAGCTGGACTGCGGAGCTGCATTGGAAACAACAAAGGACCGGCCCGCAGGCAGCCATCCCAAGTTCCATTTTCACTGGCAGAGGGTTGCAGGATGCTGTCGCAGCCGAAAAGGAAGCTTGGGAGCCTGTTTTCACTGGCAGAGTGCTCCGGCCACCACAGATGCCCCTGACACAAGTGACATTGAGCTGGTCATGCCCACCCTGGCCCCCTGAGGTCAAACACAACCCTGATGGGTCCCTCAATGAAATCGAGTTTGACACCCCTGGCCTACAGTGATAATTATGAATTAGGTGGATCTACAGGGAGCTTGAAAAAATTCCTCTTTTTTTTTCCTAAGCCACACCTGCTGTGTTTCTGTCCTTCTGGCTACAGATGAAGGTACAAATCAAGGTGAGATGAACAGGTGACAAAATTCATCTTTGCAATACAGGATGATAACGATGGTTAAGGTTAGGCAATATGAGCATTCCAAAGCAAATTGTAGAACTTAGGAAACACAAGCTTCATGTCATAAATCCTTTATTTTAATGCCCTCTCCTGAGCTCTTGCTTCTTTTAGAGGATGCACCCATTAATAGTAGCTTGGGCTGCCTCTAGCTTAAACTGCCCAAAGTGACTAGTTAATATCTAGTAAATGAGAAGCAATCATTCAAAGCTCATCCCAGGGCTTGTATGTCACCATACATAAAATCTGTTACCTTCTATAGCTCATCAAGCCTTTTTTTCCCTCCTCCTTTCTTCATTTATTATTTAATAAACTGTTTATAGCATCCCTAATTACAAACATTTGTTATAGAGACCCAAGCAGAAATGTGTGAGAATATGCTCAATTGTTTCCTACCTAAAGTTTTAATGAGATGATAATACCTCCGGCCCATATGCTTTGAAAATGTTATCCTCAATTATGTAATGGGGGAGAGCAATCGGTGGGAAAGGAGGGGCTGCTGCTATCTGTTAACAGCCCAAACAGCTGTGGTTTGCTTCTTTTTTTTTTCTGTAGTGTGCAGGAGAAAGAAACAAGTTCAGCTTCCTTATTTTTTTGTTGTTGCAAAACCTTTGGGCTTGAACAGGTGTGTGCAATCACGAACCACAGTGATGAACGCAAACTGCTGCCTTTCTAAAAATTCCACTGGCCAATGACACACGCTGGGGTGAGGTTGCACAACCTTGTTTTCCAGTCTGTGTGTGTCTGTGCGCGCGCGTGCATATACTGCATATATTCTGATGATTCATTCTACTCGTGGAGGTGAATTTCAATTAGCATTAATACCCTTCTTGGATGATACTTGAGAAGTTCCGCATTTGGTTTGTCTCTCTGTTTCTTGAATCCAAATTTCTTAAAAGAGCATGGGCAGAAAGCCCAAGTAAGGCAGAGTCCACATTTTTCCAGCCAACAACAGCAGTGCAAAGCAGCCCAGATATGTGAAACCTGATCTGGCCTTATATGGTTTGCACAACCTGCCCAACAGCCTTCTTGGCCTTCCATTCTGCTCATAAGCCTTTAACAAAGGAGAGGGGTTAATAAAATTCTTAAATGAAGTTTTTCTTTAATATATCCCTCACTTTCCATTGTTCGTTGTTCCTTCCAAAAGCTTCAAAAAGTATAGAAGCTCTGTCTCCAAAACTTATTACAAACCTATAGGATAGTTTAAACTGTAAGCTACTAAGTGGATAGACGGGCATGGATACATAAAATGGCCTGAATCAAAAACTTACCCACCATATATTTTAGTGTCAAAACCAATCTCTATCATTAGTTTATGATTCCTGGCACTTTATGAACCCAGGACAATTTGTTGACTCACTAAATCACGGTCCAATCCAAGACTGAATATTGCAAACGTCACCTGCAGGTTAGGACAGAGTGGAAAGTGGATCTTGGTCTTGGTTGATCTCTAAAAAGGCAGAATGATCAGACTTGGTGATCAAGATGGGACAACCACAAGAAATATCAGGGCTGTAGAAATCCAAAAAGGATTCCAAAATGTGACAAACTAGGCAAACTAGGTCCATGCTGGTGCCAGGAAAAACTACATAGACTCATCCATGATGTCAACAGAAGAGTTCAGCCAATATGACATGTTTTGGGGTTGTCTACAATTACTATAATCTGTTTGTGTCTGCTCTCCAGGCTCTTATGAAAATACACAACTTCTGTGCTTCTTGAAAAAGAGGGCTCCAATCTGTTTCTGCTACTGAATAGTCAAATCTGAAAATAGGATAAGATCTTAATAGCCATGCAAAAGTTATAAACACCAATAAAAAATACTGAGCTAAATCATGGTGAGATCTGATCTAAGTCGATAACAATCCTGTCCTTAGGCATTCTTTAGCTGATTTGGGTCTCTCCACCTTCTTTCCATTTCCTCTGATGGAAAAGCAAGAGGTCAGTGGTCATGGCAGCAAAACCATCATTTTCCCCTTTCATATGCACTTTTTATTCCATAGGAACCAGTGGAGCTTTCATATTGTACATACCTAGAAGAGTATATCTGTAACATGTATGTAAAATCCCTTTTATCCCACTTGCTTCCCAAAATGATTCGCCTTGTGTCAATTCTGAATCTGAGAAAATATTCAAATATAAGCAAAAGTGAATACTTACTTACCTCCCAACCTGGTTCTTGCTGGGTGCAATCACAGTTCTCTCAGTTCCAATCCTGGATGGCCTTGCCCTTCACGTCAAGTGACTTAGAAGCTTTTTGAATCTTGCCTGAGCATTTAGAATAGGCCTCCAAATATGTCTGAATAAATCTAGCTGAGGGAGAGAGAAAAAGACTGTGAGAGGAGAGGAGAGGAGAGGAGAGGAGAGGAGAGGAGAGGAGAGGAGAAAGATTAGTCATTCTGATTGGGAACTTTTGTAATCCAACATGACCTTAGGAGAAGAAGACAGGTGACTAGCTTTGTAAAAGGTCCTGATAATCAGTGAGATTAATTCCAAAATAGTGTGCCTGTGAATGTGATTTTAAGAGTGATTGCAGAAACAGTTGTATATGATATAAATATGTACAAATATGGTAACAATGACAGCCTGTTTACATTGAAAGGCCCAGTTCAAAAACTATATTACATTCAGTTTGGGATGGGTGTTAACACTGATCCTGTATCTTTACCATACACATGGCATCCAGGCATGGCACTCTGATGGACATCCAAAGGTTCACTTCGCATCTCTGTGCAAATTCCCCAAGTTTTTTCTTTTTTTGAGACAGCCTATTCATGCTTGTGGTTTCTTCACTTCTGACTTTCAAGAAATAGGAAACACACAAGATATTTGATGCTGCAAAATTTAGCCACATGAAGGAAGCTGCATTCAACTAGGACCCTTTATATTTGTAGGCACTCTGGTAAAAGATTTGGTAGTTGATCCAAAAGATTTTCTTGGGACAATAAGGAGCTCCAATTGAAGTAAACTCCAATTGGAAGATGTTGACAAGGTTGCTGTCTTTCATATACTTCTGAACCTGCTTTCCCCAAGGTACAGGTTTCTGCATTACAAGACGGTGTTGGTTGGGGCAACATCTAATTCCCTCTACACATGGCAATTCCTCTGCTTATAAAATAACATTAAGAAATGGTGATGTATAATCCTAGTGTCTTCTGACCCATATTTAAAAAAATGTATTTATCACATTTATATGACTGCCCATGTACCAGAAGGAACTTTGGACAGCCAAAGAATTAACTTTGCTTGTAATGGTCAACAAATTGGGGGTCTGTGAAATTATGTACAGTTTTTAAGATGGGTTTTTAATCTGAAATGTAGCGTCTTTTGTTCCTTAATTTACGTTTCAATATTATTTCAGCAGATATTTTGTTCTTTCCCTCTAATGAGAAATCTATTGGGGCTTTCTGAAATCATTTCTCAGCTGATTCCTTTATATCCTTTCTTGCCGGTCCAGCGTTATTTGGAAATAGGAACCCCAGATTTGCTTTGAAAGTGTCGGGGTGATCAGAAAGAGCCCCAAATTAAACAAAAAATTAAAAAGTCGTCCCAGATTTACCAAACCAGCAGAAATCACATCTGTGACTATCATAACTGGAGAACCAGAAATTTCTGTCCAGGGCTGAACCTTGTCCCTCTCTCAGCCCTATTTCTGTTCCCATCTCTGTTTCTCCACACAATAGTGCTGAGCCATTCCAGTGCCATCCCCAAACAGAGTCTTGTTTTCAAAAGGTAGCAGGCACCATGATGTAGGCAGGCTATTGAGCAGCACCTCTTCCTCCATTGTTAACCTTGAGTACAAAAGCATTCTTTTTAAAATCATTTGAGCAGTCAACGTAGGATCAAACCCCTTCCTAATTACAGGGGATGTTTTAACTTTGCCAGTTCTTCTCTTCTGGGAAGGAAGAGAATTGGCAGGGAAACAATGTTTGAAATTTTTCATTTCATGCAACCAATCCAAAGAAGTGAAAATTGCCTTCTCCTTTTCTCCAACAGCTGTATTATCAACCTGGGGAGGGTCCTGGAAGAGAGAAGGAAGAATTGGGGCATCATTCAGCTCAGAGGCTAATCATTATAGAATAGAGCTGGAAGGTACATTGGAGGTCTTCTAGTCCAGCCCCCTGCTCAAGCAGGAAACCCCATACAATTTTAGACAAGTTGCTGTCCAGTCTCTTCTTGAAAACTTCCAGTGATGAAGCACCTACAACTTCTGAAAGCAAGTTGTTCCACTGGTTAATTGTTCTCACTTTTAGGAAGTTTCTCCTTAATTCCAGATTGTTTCTCTCCTTGATTAGTTTCCTTCCATTGTTTCTTGTCTTGCCTTCTGGTGCTTTGGAAAATAAGATGCTCCCCTTCTTCTTTGTGAAACTTGCCTCTCAAATACTGGAATGACGCTATCATGTCACCCCCTAGTCCTTCTTTTCTCTAGAGTAGACATACCCAAATCCTTCAACCATTCTTCATATGTTTTAGTCTCTGGGCCTTTAATGCTCTGAGTTGATTTTCTCTGCACTTTTTCCAAAGTCTCAGTTTTGAAATTAGTTTCCAGATGCAGAGAACCCAACTGTCTGAAGGATTTTCGACACTTGTCTTTAAGACGTGTACTTTCTTGTTGCTGTTTAGGATTGTTTATATTAATTATTAGTCAGTTTGGGAGGAATGCTGAAAGGTGAGATACAAAGAACGAGGAACTAAAAGCCCAATTAGTGCATGAAACCTACATTCCAATTTTAAGATTAAGTTTTCTTAGGAGAAGTTAAAGGGTTTACTGAAAAGGCAGTAAAACTGCAACAGGCCAAGAATATAGAATGATTATTTTATTCACCCACGATGTCCAGATTTCTTAAATAAACAATATCCTACAAAGAAAGAAACCTGAGTACTTTGGTAAGAGTAGCTTAAAGAACTAATTGTTCATTCCTCTCTCTGCCCACTCCCCTCCCTAGTAATTTATTTTATATCTTTAACAGCATTGGTCTTTCTTGCAAATCATGTGGCCAGCTCACCTCTCGCCAACAGTTTCCTATCAAGAATCTATGTGGAAACAACTGGGAGGAGGAGGGGGGAAAAATCCGTTCAAGACAAGCTGGATGGCAAAGTTCAGTATGTCCAAGAAGAAGGAACAGAAACTCTGGTGTTTCTAAACTCTTCTCTTGAAATCTTATGACCTTGGGTTTTGCAAGCATTTCAGGAAAATTACATGTTGATTGGGTGTAGGACAGGAGAACCTGGCTGTGATTCACTGTCTTACAGGCTGTGGAGTTAACTCCTGAATCATTGTAGGGAAGGAACTTTTTTTCTGTCTGGCAGGAGCTGGCTGTCAGTAAAGAGGTCAGGAGACTGATTTCTGCAGAAAGTCAGCATAAATCCCAAAGGGGATCATGAACAGATTATGGAGGCTGCAAGCCGCATTTGGGGTGGAGTGAGATTGTAACTCTTTTTTTTCCCCTTCAGATGCTCTTAAAGGCATTATTTCACATAGATAGAGAGTTCACAGGGGCAGATTTAGTCCACAAATGCTTTATACAGGTAGTCCTCGACTTACAATGACAATTGAGGCTAAAATGTCTGTTGCAAAGTGAAGCATTTGTTAATGTTCTGTCCCATTCTATAACCTGGCTTGCCACAGTGGTTAAGTGAATCACCTCAGTCGTTAAGTTAGTCATATGGTTGTTCGTGAATCTGGCTTCCCCATTGACTTTGCTTATCAAGAAGTTGCAAAAGGTGACACACACACACACACACACACACACACACACACCTGTAGGACACTGCAACCATCATAAATGCATGCCAATTGCCAAGCGTCTGAATTTTGATCACATTGACTCTAGGCATGCTGCAATTGTCGTAAGTATGAAAAACAGTCATGTCAATTTTTTTCAGCATTGTTGTGACTTCGAGCAGTCCCTGAACAAAGGATTGTAAGGGCTGCCTGTATGTACAGCCCTCGAATCTCAATGTGTACATATGTTATAAGGTGGGATGTACACAAAAACCATTCCTGTGGTTTAATGTGTGTCTCGGTCACTTCCCCCCATCCTACTTTTCTCTCACTCTCCTATACAAATGCATATATTTCCACGTGCAAGAAAAATAACTATTTGTTCCCTTTATAGTAAGGTTGCATATGAACTAAGGTTGCAAGTGAACACACTTGGACTGTGTTTTGTAGTGGGGATTATTTAAAAAATGGAGGTCTATGGACCAAGCCTTTTCTGTAAAGCAACTCCCTATATTTATTATCATTGTGCCACAAGCCAAAGGCTTCTGTGATCAGCCTTTTGTTCATGGCTAATGTATTGTCTCTTCTAGTCTTTAATGTCAAGCAAACAAGATCAGCATCTATAGCACTTTTATATTGTTGCAGATATACTCTGACTGCTTCATTTTGTTCTTTATAGAACTTTTTATACTAGGGGTGTCAAACTCAAGGCCCCTGGGCTTAGATCTGGCCTGTGGGACCATCCTGGAAACAGCGAAGGACTGGCCCGCTGTGCGTTTTCGCCAGGAGAAGGTTGCAGGAGCCCATCACAGCCAAAAATGGAGCTCAGGAGCCCATTTTTGCTGGCAGAGCACTTGGGCCACCACAGGCACCCCCAATATGAGTGATGTCAAGCTGGCCATGCCCACCCTGGCCACATCCACCCCAGCCCCCCCGAGGTCAAACACAACCCTGATGCAGTCCTCAATGGAATCGAATTTGACACTCCTGGTTTATACCATCCTTTTTCTATTCTTCTTAATTTCTTCTAACGTAATTGTCAAAGTGCAGGAGATGCCTCACTTCCCTCTTATGCACATATCTATACCATTTTTCAAAACATGCATATTTAATAAACTCTGTTAGGGATACATTATTCATCCTGTTTCACTTTATGCCTTCTCAGCTGCCCAAGCCACATTCTCCAATACATGAAGCAGATATTTCTAGCTTTGTATATAATGCCATCTCAGCAAACGGTATTTCTCTTATTATTATTCTGTTTTTTGTGATGAGACTCTCACATACAAATATGAGCTGGGTGTGGTGGTGTCATGGTACCATGAAAGAAAGTGGCCAACATATGGCAAGGACATCATCGTTTCTCCACGAATGGCTTTAACTGGTTTCTACAGGGGCAGTACAACAAAACATACGCATCTAATTCTTCTGCATGGAAACATTCTAACTTTCATTCTAGGTTTGATTGTGGGCGGTTGCACTTTTTTTCCTTTTACTTCTATGTTTATTTTCCCTAGCATTCACTTTTGTCATTACCAAATAATAATCTGGTTTACATTCAGGACGACAAATTATTCTTCTATTTTAACTCTTTCAAAGTTTCATCATATCAATTAAAACCAATCCTGCCTTTTAATCATTCTTCCACATGCTTTCCATGCATGCTTTAAATACATGGTGGGTGGGAGCAACAGACCTTTGTGTAAAAAAGTATTCTTTAGTCACTATGCCCATATGCCCATTCAATCTCTAACAGCCCAATTGCTTTTTCCGAAGTCTCTGTCCAGTCTACAAACAAAACAGCAGCATTTCTTTCATTTGCTTATCCAGGCTTTTATTCTCATTACTTCCCAAGTCATAATTTTCCATAGGCCTTAGTCATTGCTAGATGGATCCCAAGATATTGATCTTCCACCACCCGTCATTGCTTTGATCAACAGAAGTTTTCATAGAATGGTTTTCAGTAATGCAGAGAAAATCTTACTATAGTCTAGTAATCTGAATTGCTAGCCTTGGTCATATATCATTCACATGTAGCATTCCCTGATAACAAGAATGACAGTAGCACTCAGTCCAACACGTTTTAATTTGCATGCCACAAGTATAAAGTCCATCTAGAGACTATCTTGCATGTCAATATGCAATTTCCTGCATCCCATCAAGGAAAAGGAACATGCAGTATACTGCTACACACTCAAGATGTTCTCCTGTAATATATGTAATAATTACCTCTTTTGTGCCCATTAACAATACAATTTAGTAACAGAGTTTGGAGCAATCTGGGGCTGTGGCCAAAATCTGAAGATCAATACTTATGAACTAAAAACTGAATTGCAAGTTGTCCTGGTTTTTTTTTCTAAATGTATGAATTGTGAGCACTCCGTAGCCTGATATACATCAAGAACATTGAATCTGGGAGAGGGGAAGTCAAGAAAGAATGGTTAATAAAAGAACAGCAGGCAGCTAGAATGAATATATTTATGGGCTCTATTAAAAGGAGGAACTGACTCCATTCAGAACCACCAGTAAACTGTAACTTGGTGCTACAGGAACAGATTTGAGCAATAGAGATCCTCTCCTCTGCTGCAGCTACAAAATAAAGACTAAATATGTTTGTATCAGTTTTCAATTAATAGCAATTACTAAGCGTGGTTTAGGGGAGAAACCAAAATTATGAATCATCATTTCTAATGTATTTCTTTCCCTAATCTACAATTAATACTAAGCACATTTTGTGTATTTTTTTTTAGATGTCCTGACTAAGGTACATTATCATCATCATTTTAGTCATTGTCTACCTACTGCAAGATGAAGGCCTCTTCCGCATGTTTCCAACCAATACGGTCCTGAGCTTTCTTTTGCCAATTGGGCCACAATACTTGCTGATGTCGTCAGTCCATCTTGTTTTAGGTCTCTTTCCATGGATGCTTTTTATCAAGTGAGATCCATTCTATGATTCCCTTGTCCACCTGCCATCAGTTCTTCTTGCTATGTAACCACCCCAACTCCATTTCAATTCTTTGACTCTTTCGATGGCATCGTATATTTTTGTTTGTTCTCTAAGCCATGTGTGGGTCTTTCTATCTTGTCTTGTGATGCCGAGCATTATCTTTCCATGGCTCTTTGCACCACTTATAGCTCAATTGTGAGATTAGTGTCCATGTTTCACCCGCATATGTTAGAGCAGGTAACACACACTGTTCAAAAATTGTACTCTTCAGGCCTAGGGGAAGGTTGTTCTTTAAAATTATGCTTAGGCTTGCTGAATGCCTGCCAACCACATTTAATATGCCATTCAATTTCCTTTATTGTATTATCTTCCATTAAGATCTTTTGGCCAAGGTATATGCAATGGTCTACTACATCTAGTTCTTCTTCTCCAGATATCTTTTTTTTCTTTCTTTAGTAAATTTATTAAACATAGCCTGGCTCTTTTTCAGCTTTATTTTTAAACCAAATGGTTGTCCTGCTTCATGCAGCTCTTGTACGTGTCTTTGTAGCTTTTCTGGGTCTTATGAAAAGAGAAAAACATCATCTGCAAATCTTAAGTGATTTAAATAGGTGCCATTGATTTTTATTCCATATTTTTTCCCAGTCTAGTTTGAGAAATACTTCTTCAAGGCAGGCTGAGAAAAGGATAGGTGATATTGTATCACCTTGTTGTACAACTCGTTCTATGTTGATTTCCACTTTAAGATCATTAAGGCAAATTATCACCATTGTTTTTTCATATATTGATTGTAGTAAGTTTATGTAAGCAGCGTCTACGTCTTGGTTGAGCAATGTGTTAATTATTGCTTGCTGGAATACTGAATCAAATGCCTTTTCATAGTCAATGAAAGCCATACACAGAGGCATGGTGTACTTGTTGTGCCTTTCAATGACTTGTTGAACAACCTAGATGTGATCCATTGTGCTGTAGCCACTTCTGAACCCTGCTTGCTCCTTTGGCTTTGCATCATTTAATGTTCTCAATACTCTTTTTGCTATTATCTTGGTGAAAACCATGTAGATGGCTGAAAGAAGGCAATAGTGGGCAATAGTTCTTTAAATCATCTTGGGCCTCTTTCTTATGTATAAGAATCACTTCAGCATTGTTCCATGCATCCAGTATTTTTTCTTCTCTGAGGCATCTCAAGAATAGTTTTGCTAGTATCTTGTGTGAACTGTAACCATTGGCTTTCAGCATCTCAAATTAAAAAAAAAAACATTTGTTATATTTAAATATGTATTGGCATACTCTTTTTTGAATGGACCAAGTTTTATTATTATATAAAACAACAGCATTATATCACAATGCAAACTTGTACATACAGACACTGTATTTTTCTCAAATCATGCCAGCAGAATTTCCAAATGTGTAAAAGACCAATTTCAGCTATATTTTCCACCAGTAAAGCTGCACAATAGGGGATGAATGAGCCTTTGAGTTGAATGTACCTTTGCAGAGCAGGTTGATGGAATACTTTTGATGAGCATGACCATCTAGAACATGTAAATCTCATGTTGTCATGTCATCATCATGTGATATATCACAATTTCTCCCCTTCATGTGGGCGTGACCAGTGGGCATGAAGCATCCAGCCTGTGGTCCATGAGTTTGACATAGAACCAGCTAAAAACAAAATGCTATTAGAGCTTTTCTTCATTTGACCATAACCAAGGTAAACATTTCCCAATAACATATTGTGTCACGTCATTATGACTTGGTCATCTACAAGACTTATGATTTGGACTAGAAGACCTTCAAGGTCCCTTCCAGCTCTATTCTGATTGGTTGGTTGGTTAGTTGGTTGATTGGTTGATCTTTTACTTCCCCCAATTTACCCGAGCCAATTCTATTTTTTCACTTGCCACCTGATGAGAGAGGCAACAGATAAAGGGAAGAGTGAAATTTTAGCCCAGGTCTCCATTCCCACAGGCAAAGACAAATACAGACTTAGCCCTTTCTATTTTTTCTCTCTTGCACACAGTCATAGGGTAAATTTTGATGGGTGGTTCAACTAGTGCATATATTTAATTCATTTGCCATCTAGTTCCTAATGTAGAGAAAAGAGGAGGCCAACCAAACCAAAGAGATTGAATGATCCCTTTGCTTAGCACACACTTCAAAGGAAACAGAACAGTGGCAACTGGCATTAATATTGGAGATACCAATTTTTCTGCCAAACTAATTTTATGGCTGGAGAGCACTTGATCTGAACTGTGAGAAAAACCCCCAAACTTTAAAAATTAGTTGGAAATAGTGACTTGGACCTCAGCAAATGTGCAACCATCCTTGTGATGTTCATTAAAGAAGTTTGACTTTGGGAGTTTCTGTGTGGACTAAAAAAAGATGCTTTAAAGTATCCTTATTAAAGGCAATGTGACTGTTCAAGAAGTGTTTTTTTTTTCCAAGCATGGGAAGTACTTTATTTCAGTGTAGAGAAGTACTGCAATTAAGCTTTCCCTAATTAAGAAGCAGTTCAGATAATTCAGTAATCCAATTCAGATAATTAAATCAATGTGATAGTTCAAATCAAATTGAAAATCAGTTTGGTTTGACATTGCGATTAAATTTATTTATATTTAAAGGCCACCCAACTGCAGAGAACCTCTGGGCAGGTTAGTCTTTAAAAGAGTAAGAATGATAAAATGAGAGAAGATGATGCATGATCCATCTACTATAAAAACTCAATTAATAGGGCCCTCATAATCCCAAGGCCAGGAAAAGAGACAAGTATTTAAAAATTTCCAAACACAAATGGGAGCACACAGATTTCTGAGGAGAGGCTATTTCAGATGGCAACTACTACAAGAGGGAAGACACATTTCCTGGGTCCTGAGACCTAGCATTGTTTAATCAATAGGACCCAAACC
>JANHFJ010008460.1:312360-323326 GCA_032468195.1 Cerberus rynchops
AAATATTTATACAAATAAAACACACACAGAGAGAGAGAGAGAGAGAGAGAGAGAGAGAGAGAGAGAGAGAAAGAGAAGCTTGTGGGACTCCAAATCAACCAGCCAGTTACCTCTTTCTTTCCATGAAAGAAAGAATGCAATGAATACATTAAAATGACCCAAGTATCACCTTAGCCTTTCCTTATCAAAATTAATTTGTGTTTCCTGGAAAGTCTTGCTGAAAAAGAAAAATGGTAAAGAAAATTGGAGTTGGGGGGGGGGGAGGAAGAATTGAGAGGAAAGGCAAACAGTCCAATCTGTAAGTTCCATTTGAGAAGAGAGGAGGGGGATAAACGATAAAGGCAGCGCATTAAACATGAGCTGTTTCCTGCACTCAGGAGGAAAGACGGCCTGCTTGTAGCTGTGTGCTCAAGGAGATCTGCCACCGTGTTATCTCTGACCTGCAGCTTTAGCCCTTGTGTCTCAGCTGCCAAAAAGCTCCTATTCACTCTTCTGCTGAGTTCATCAATGCTTCATGTGTCAGGATCCTAACAGGAAAATGCAGGACAGCCACTCTGTTCTCTTCGGCTGCCTGGGGACCCCGTGACAATTCAAATCCTGTGATAGACTGTCCGTATCAACACAAGGCAGGTCAGAGCACATCACCCTCCAGAACCACAAGGCCTACACCAGGCCTACACCCTTCCTCTTGCTTTCTTGTCAGGGCTGTCACTTGTAAACTGAAGATCCAGCCTTATCACCAACCTGAAATAAGGATGACAATTAAGATAGATTGTAAAGCCATTCAACTGTTGGATGGCACAGCACAAAACTTTTATCCCTGCTTAGGACTTCATTAGCATCTTCAGTAGGCTGCAGGACATAATTCCTGACAAAGGGACTTGTTCCACAAAATGTATAAGTACACACATACCGGCTATAGAGAGAGAGAGAGATAGAAATGTGTGTGTGTGTGTGTGTGTGTGTGTGTGTGTGTGTGTACAGCAAGGAGTAAATTTTACAAAGCTCAACAAAAAGAAGGCACAGTTGTTTTTCAAGTTTTTGTCCTTAAGAGGCTTCAAGCACATGTGCGCTTATTTTGTAAGCCCCGTTCAATATAGTTTCAAGGATTTTGTTAATTGCTATTGCTTTACATATACATATAAGAGCGGTGGAAATCAAAACACAGAAACACACATACATACACATGTGTGTACATCTGTGTGTATAATCTCTGTTTTTAAACAAATCATTAAACCTTGACCTCATAAAGTAACATTGATCAGTCTTCCCATTAGGTCAATAAAGAGTTAGTTCATAAGCAGGGAGCGAATACATGTCATCAATCCAAGATTTATAAATCTGGAATGGCACTCTTTTTCCATTGTAAAAGAGTATGCATATATATTTTGCTATGTCCATGCATAGTAAATACTGATAAATTCCATAAATTATAGACCAAGGTCTATGATTGAAAATCTCATACACATCTTTAAATTGTCTTACACCTCTTGAAACCATATTGACAATGTTATGTCTGTATGCAGCCCATCTTATTGTGAAATGACGTTGGACAGTTTACAACATCATAAAAGCAAATATAGAAACATTAAATATTAAAATGAACTAAGATTAAATAAATTAATCAGAATACAGCAGGGTAGAGGTGGGATTTTCTTCCTCATCCACTCACCACCTCCAAAGAGTGATACCCTATTGGGGCTCCAAGCCAATTGACAGAGCCAAGTTTTAAAGCTCTTACGGAAGAGTAAAAAGATGGGGGCACCTCATGAGGAACAATTTTCCAGAGGTGGGAGCCATATTCAGAAAGTAGTATTCTTTCTTTCAAGAGTAGATTCCCGGAATTTCATTTTAATGTGTGTCATTACACATACAGGTAAATGACAATAAATGTTATCTTATCTTATATCCCTTCCATCAAGCATAAAGATGATGACAGGGATACCTTTTTAAAATATTCTCTGACATCTAATAAACATGGAAATAATCCATTTTTCCAGGTATATCTTGAAAATTTAATAAACTTATTTCTTAAAAACCTTACTCCTCAATTTGTTAATAAGGGTTATTCCAACTCTTCATTCCAAAGTTTTTGCAAATGGTTGATATCCATACTTTAATTTTTTAAAAGTTTATAAAAAAACCCCACAGATTTAGACTCACTAAAACAGAGGATCAATGTTAATGTTAATTCCAGAATGTTATATGCAGCTAATATATCTCAACACATTGAGAAAGCAAAAGTTGCTTTAATTGGATATTTATTTATTAAATTGTCTTACCTTTATTACTTTATAAGTAATCAAGATGGTGAACATACCTAATACCCCTTCCTTCCTTCCATTTCAGACCTTGAGACAATGCATATTCTCTCACATGAATGCAAAATATGAGTGGCAATTAGATGATTTAAAGTATTAATAGTCTTATTAGCTTACACTTTTCTTTAAAAGTACCTGATATTTTCAAACAGGGATTATTTTCAAAGTACAATTTATCGTATGAATATTTTATACTTCCATCTGAATATCTCCCAAATATGACTTGCAAGTGTTTACTGCTGGAAATACAGAAGAATATTATAACTCAAAAAGGAACGAAGCCCCTATCATGATACCAAAAAAAGTCCTATAATAACTTTTATGTTACTTTTCAGAAAACAAGCTTCAGAGTACACCAGATCCAACTACTAAACTACATTTTATGTTAACTGTTCCTCTCCAAGAACTGTTGCACTGAACACAATAGCACTTCATTCAGCACAAACATACAAGTCATCACATTGCAAGAGTACATTTCTTAAGTACCACAACATGGAATCTTTATAGTATTTGTCAAGAAAACATTTAGCATGGTAAAACACCTGGGAAATTCTGATCTTTTTGATGTATAGCTGTTCTTATCAGATCGATATTTAGTCTCTTTGAACATAGCTAAATTCTGTTATGCTGCCTGTAGCATTAAGTAGATTTTTATCCACTGATGAACTCGCCACCGATTGCAATATTTCATCTTGCTCTGTTTTTTACTATGCTTTTAATGTGTTTGTTCACCATTCAGACAACTGCAACTGACTGTAATAAAAAGATGACTTCATTCATTCATTGGTGATAGTTAAGCAATTATTATTTATCGTATAACAAGAACATAACAGAAGAGAAGCTAAGCAATGCGATGGTTTGAAAGAAACATGCACATATTGTTCTAATATTTGTCACTAGTCTCTCAAACCCCATAAATATGTATCATAATATGGCTTTTTAAAAAAGAACTCTGCAAATTAATGTTTTCTTCTGCATATGGAAATTCTTTCTTGATGATTCTCTCAATTCACTAGCATTTTAAAATAATGTGCCAAAGAAGTATGGGAGAAGGGGATACTCAAGATGTAACTATCTTTTCAGAACATGGAAACTCCTAAAGTTTTCTTAGTTCTTACAGCTTTCTCTTTCTTAACATCTGTGTGGCAAGGAAGCTATCCTGTCAAATGTATTAAGACAACTGTGTGATCCACCTTGTAAAGACAGGCACTACTAACTGATTACTGCCCAGCAGGAGAAAATTACGGATTCTTTTAACTGCCAGCCACAACTTTGGGGAGGGGGGGGCGAGGAGAGAGAGAGAGAGAGAGAGGGGAAAATGCACACTACTTAAGGAAACAATGTCCTTAAAGAGAATAACTTTGCTGTAGGGAAATAAGCCATTTGAGAGTAACAAATGCAGTTTTGCATACAAAGTCTTCCTTCATAAAACCCAGCAGAGCGACAGATTAAGCCACCTGGTAATTTTGGCAAAACAGAAACAAAAAAGAAAGAAAAAAAGAAAGAAAGAAGGGGATTTAGATTTTGATGAAACCAAACAGGTGTACAGGTATAAAAGTTTCACTCTCCAATAATATACAGCCTTCTCTCTCTCTCTCTCTCTCTCTCTCTCTCTCTCTCTCTCTCTCTCTCTCTCTCTCTTCCCCCCCACCCCTCTGGAATGCTTTGACAGGTGCAGAAGTTCAAGTTACCGGGGTGGAAGTAGCAAATAAATACACAGCATTAGTGTCTGACGTGCTTACTGAGCAACCGGGGATGTTAATAACTGGCAAGGTACACTAATCTCTGATTGCAACATTTGGTTTACCTTAATCTGGAGGGACAGCTGTATTAAAGAGGGAATTATACTAATCAGTTCAAGGCCCTTGCATATAAAACTTCCCATTAGGCTTAAAGTACAAGAGCTTATGCTCATTCTGTAGGAGCCTTACATCTGGTTCTGAATAAGTCTGCCTCTCATTTGCAAGGTAGAAACTGAAAACAAGGGAGGGGAGAGAAGGGGGGGCAGAAGAGAAAGAGAGCAAGACAGAAAGAGCCCACAATCTCTGGAGGAAAGCTGATAGAACAAACCTCGATGTTTTCCTTTTTTGTAGAAAAAAGAAACCTGCCCCCCCTCCCCCAGTGTGTTCAAAAATACTAGCTGTAAGGCATCTTAATGCAAAAATAAGGCAAATGTTATCTTGGCCTGGCCATTTTTTTCCTGTTACCGGAGGTGACCAACATAAACTAAAATGGATGATGTCAGTCAAAGTCAGCAAAGCAGAATGCTTGCCTTTGTTATCTTAAGTCATAAGGTATGATAGGCCAGGCCATATGGCTTTAATCCTCCTCTATCTTCCCCAAACTAAGGGGGCCACCTTCGTGTCGCCTGACCTCCTTTGGCAGGTCTCAGGTTAGAGCTGCCTTCCCTCCCCAATGATATCCCAAAGGTTTATGTTGATTTTCTTTCTTTTTTTTTAAGCCCTGCAAACTATAAATCCGACTGATTACTCTGCACTCTTTTGCTTGACTGAGCCTTTACAAGCAGACATCCCCGTTAACAATAAGCTCTTAATGAATCAAACATCTATGGCATTAGTTTCACCTAGCTGCCTCTTTCCCATGCGCTGCAGCTCTTTGTCAGACCTGCCGTGATGAGAAAAGCTACTGACACTTGGCGCACCTATTGATAAACAACACAGTAATGAGGAGGCATAACAAAAATTACCTCCAACAACCTGATTAAAAATGACAGGCAAAGGCTACTGCACAGCTTCCCAGTTAAGGTAGCCTCTCTCTTTCTCTCTCTCTCTCTCTCAGGGAGGGAGAATGGGAGGTAAATATATAATTAAGTGCAAGTCCCATCAAACTTTCCCTGTGAATTAAACCACCATTGATGAGAAGGGGGGAGGGGTTGGGGAATGCTTGTAACGTTTGCACAGAAGTGTAGATCTGTGCTTTCAAAAAAAGCATTTGCCTTTTCTCATTATCTCTCAGCCCCAAATATATCACAAAGGGAAAGGACGAAGCAGTTCACAATTGATTTTTCCCCCTGAAATTTAGATCTTTAGGTACCCCGTAGGCTTTTGTTTAGCAAAAACACATGGCTTTTAAAGACTATGCAATAGTTTAGATTGAAATGAAGATTGGAAGAGAGAGAGAGCAAATGCCAAAGGTAGACAAATTTCCATCAAAAATGGATGGAAATTCATTTTCTTTTAATACAATCCCTAATACAAACACTGGGAAAGATTAGTAATTAAGGGAGAGAGGAGAAGGCATTAGAACAGTGTTTTTCAACCTTGGCAACTTTAAGATGTTTGGACTTCAACTCCCAGAATTCCCCAGCCAGCAGCCAAGGTTGAGAAACACTACATTAGAAGGACAGCCAGCAGCTCCCAGGCAAAGTTTTAAAACAGAAGTGTTCGATTCCATCATAGAAATATGTAGGGTCTTGCAATTGTGAATCTGCCGGTCTCTGGAGTGTAACAGTTGTACTTGAAAATCAGATAGGGACATGGAAAAGTATTTGGGAGTCAACAAATAAAGACTGTTGACAACCTTACACTTTTCAGATGCATCTTGTACACAGTCATCCAGAAAAGAAAGAGCAGCCACCATTTTCTAATAACAGGGCTTCACAAAATGGTGGCCATCGGAGGTCAGAAATAAACAGCAAACTTCCTGTCTGTGTTGGTTCATTTTCTTAAGGTTTCTAAAGTTCCTCAATTATGCTTTTAAGCAGCATTAAAGAATCACCAGTTTCCAACACATCTGAAAATGCTATTTTCTTTAAAGGTAGCCGTATTTTTATCACAAGCCAATTCATCATTTATGAGTCAGTGTGTGTGTGTGATCTGTCAGGATCACACACATTGCTAGATTCACACAGGACTAAATCGGTTACCTGAAGGTCTTGTGCTACATCATAAGCTTAGGGACAGTTGAATATTTACTTACAGGAGACATAGCAGGAGTTGGGAGAAGCTATGAAATGATTTGAGAAGTCACAGTCAGACTTTAAGAGTATTTCTGTGGGCAGCATCCATGCAAAATCTGTTACCTGTGGCTGGAGATTGTGAGAGAGAAAGATTGCTTTTGACACCTGGTTACTGGTAATTTGCTTCTATTGGCTTTTTGGAATGAAGCCTTCTATTCACAACCATTCATTTAGTGACCAAAGTTACAACAGTACTGAAAAAGTGATATGACCAGTGGTGAAATCCAATTTTTTTTACTACTGGTTCTGTGGACATGGCCACAGGATTAAACATCACCAAGCCCAGAATTACTATTACCATTACAACTTCACCAAAGTTACAATGTAATAAGGGGAGAGGCAGTTTCTGTGAGCAAGGCAATAAAGATTAAGCTAGAAACTACTGTCTTATTTACAGGATTAACCCTGTAAAGTTAATCTTTACAGGATTAAGCCTGCAAAGTGGGAAAAAAAACAAAAGGAGATTTCTTCTAATAACTGGTTCTTCGAACTGCTTATAACAGGGAACCAGCTGAATTTCACCTCTGCCCTGGTGGAGTTGAGGTACAGACAAGCAATGTAGGTTTGGTTGAGGAACCAAAATTTTCTTATATTATTTCATGACAACTGAGAGATATACTTGGTGTTTCTTGGTGTGATAGTGGTGTGGTACCATGTAAGTTGAAAGGCCAAATGTTCTGAGGTTCTTATCTTGCTGATTTGTAGAACTTAATAAATCATATTGTGACAGGCCAACAAAAGGGGTTTGAGAGCCATATGTGTCCTTCAGGCTAGAAAATGTTCCTTCCAGGTATATTTGAACTACTCTTAAAACATACTTTAATTATGCATACACAGCTACAAATGGGGGAAGTCCATGCCAGAGGTGGCTGTTGGATTGATAGTCTTGTTCTCCCCTGTTCTCTATCCATCTTTCTTTCTTTGTTGCTAATCATATTGATATATTCTCATTGTGCTCTTTTTCATTGTTTATTTTACTGTTCTATTGTCTTACTTCTGTTCTGTTTACACTCTTTTCCTTCCTTTTTATGGATATAAGCTGCCTAGAGTAGCCCCATAGGCAGCAAATAAATTTAATAACAGATAAACATATATATACTATCGACTTATTTTATCCAAAGCTGTTTCCATTATTTTACTTTTAATCCATGGAAATACTATATTAGGCTTCCCTAATCACCATTAAATGAGATACTTCAAATGTACTTCCATTCCTTTCCTCAGTGCTGCCATTTTGTAATAAACACTTCCTGTGTGCCATAGAGGAATAATGCAACAGAAGGTTTATATCTGCTCCCTTCTCAGAATTAGAAAGGAGATGTCTTGACTTTTAAAAAGAAAGAAGAAGTGTTTTTATTCTAATTTCAAAACAATAATCTTTGTCAGGGTTTCATTAGAATCTAGAGATTCCCAGAGCAGGAAAATACAAAATGTAAATCGCAACTGCCACTTCCAAGTGAGTGTGATAAATAAAGGATATAATGATAATTTCCACACAGTAAAGCACACACTGGAAGAGAAGTCACTGGATTTGAATCTAAAAAAAATTAACTTAAGGAATCAGTCTTAACATTTTAGAAATGGCCAACTCTTGGTAATGGCTACCACTCTTGTCTTACAATAACAATTTAGCGCTAAATGTATTGCATCAAGTTTCTGGGATACTTCAAACAAGTTGTATCTGACCTAGGGGAATCTGACAATATTATTTTGATTTTTTAAAAAAAAATGTTGTCAGTTCTTTGTAGATATTAAAGAAGATATTAAAAAAGTTTTGCAAACAAACTATTCATCATAAGGAACCTGAATTTTTCCCAGGAATCATGAAGCTTGGCGATGACAAAACATCTATGAATATTCTCAATGATCCAGGTTATAGTTGTCTCAAATATGCTTTTTCCAAAAGACAACTGGATTTTGTTGGGTTGGGTTTTTTTTTTCTTTGAAAACATTTTGCTTCTTATCCATGAAGCTTCTTGAGTTCTGAAGAAGAATTGAGCTGAAAAAGCTTGTTGGATGAGAAATAAAACATTTTCAAAGGAAAAAAAATCCAAGAAAGTTCAGTTGCCTTTTGGAAAAAGCATTGTTGGCACTTGGCAATGTCAGTGTGAATCCAGGAAAAGGTTTTCAGAGCAGTAGACAGATACCACTTCAGGTGCCCATAAACATGCCTTTGTCTACAAAGTGGAAGTAACTGCTACAAGGTTTCCTACTTTCTCCAAGATCCCTTCCAACTCTGTTATTCTATTATTGTGCCATTGTGCTATCAAGTTCAACAAAAAGATTGATGTTAGATACCCATTATATACCCATAAAGGAGCTATAATATATGATTTAAACAACAGATTGTCCAAAATAGACAAGAGATTTAAGAAGCTCCCGTGTGGGAATTTGGAACGATAGACATCTTCCAGCCCCAACATTTTTGTTGCAGGTGGAACAATTCTATTATTTGTAACTAGGCAGGGGAATCACAGCCAAAGGTTAAATGTAAACTTTAATAGGAAAAAAAGCCAAAGAAAGCTTTACATCCTGTTATTCAGGATACTGCTTATAAACGCTACGAGCTTCGAGCACAAAGCATTGTAAGAGACTCAACACACCCAATTTATGGTCTCTATTTCTGTTGCTTCCCTCTTATTTTTTCAGACTATTTCTGGCAGGATTATCAGATTCTGTAACCGCTTTGTTGCCTATGGCATCCGTCTGGTAAATTTGCAAGATTCATTTTTCTCGCCACGTACATGTATACATCCAATCTAGACTGTGATGTTTTTCTGTGTCATATAATATATGCCTGCCTCTCTCTCTCTCTCTCTCTTCATTCATTCATTTATCTTATGAGCTACGGTGGTGCAGTGGTTAGAATGCAGTACTGCAGGCTACTTTTGCTGACTGCTGGCTGCCAGCAGTTTGGCAGTTCAAATCCCACCAGGCTCAAGGTTGAATCAACCTTTCATCCTTCCGAGATTGGTAAAATGAAGACCCAAATTGTTGGGGGCAATAGGCTGACTCGGTAAACCTCTTAGAGAGGATTGTAAAGCACTGTGAAGCAGTATATAACTCTAAGTGTGATTGTGACTGCTATTTTGTCATGTTTATGTGGTGTATATTGGAGGTGATGACCCTTTGAGAACAGTATGCAATGAAATTTCATTTTAATATATGCCAATTAGTGTACATTCAAAGTGACAATAAAGTTAGTCTAAATCTTATGTTAGGCAGAAATTCACCAAATGAAAGAACCAAAATTAAAACATGTACATTTTTTTAAAAAATACAGCAACGAAGACTTTTGAATTCTGTGCAACCTGCAGTCAGCTTCATCCCATGTTATTCTACCTTTTCCATTCTGTCCTTCATAGGATCATTTCACAGGAATCAGGATGCATGAAGTTGTTAGTTATGTTTTCAGATACAAATCTTAGGACAGGGCTGTCCTGCTTGTAACGTTTTGCAAATACATTTTCCCCCTTTTCACCTTGGAAAACTCTTGTTTTTATTTCTTCCCAGAGGCTGCAGCTATTTATAGGGCTATTGAGTTAAAACCAATTATTGTGAAACAATTCCACCTTTTTGCCTAGTAGTGCTACTGCACTCCTTGGAACTCTGAATTTACATCAGCTCAACAATTAAAGTGCCAAGCCAGTTACTAAAGGCTTTTATATATCCAGTCTTCATTAGTTCATATTAAGCGATTCATTGGCTTGGTTTTCAGTTCAGTAACTCCTCTCATAAAATCTAGTTAGCCTTGATGGTGATGCCACATTGCAGATGAAACGAATTTATACATCAGCAAAAAATATGTCCTAGCTGACAGTTTTCTGCCCATATTTTATAGTTTCACCAGATATAAGTGAAACTCACCCACCAGCGTTTTATGTAGAAAATGTGAGAATGAAAAGAAGAAAGATTAAACATCATCACATTAGAAGAAATTTTTTGACATTTTGCTATAGATTTATTTGCCAGAGCAGGTAACACTCAGCAAAGAAAATGTCTCACATTAAGATGGACAGAAGTAATATCATAACGGCATTCATTGGGCCAGTTTAAAATATTATTTTTCTTTATATACCCTTATTTTCGATTGGTTTATGCAGACTATGTCTTAAAAAAAATAGTACATTTAATCTTTTCAAAAACAATTGAACAGGGATAAAAGTTTTCCCCACCAGATCAAAGTTTCATACTATTGTAAAGCATAGCTAAGTAGTAGTAACGTTAAAATAAAAAAAAAACAGTTAAAAACATTAAATACAGGTAGTCCTCTATTTACAACAATTCATTTAGCAAAGCTGGCTGGGGAATTCTGGGAGTTGAAATCCAAACATCTTAAAGTCGCCAAGGTTGAGAAACACTGACCTAAAAAGTTTTTAACATATAGAAGGAGGGAAAGCACTCTTATGACACAATTATATTACAACTCTTACTTTACATAATACACGTTTCTATACCATCACAAATGTTAATAAAATCCACCAAAATTGTGTTCTAGGAAAATTCAAGATCCAAAAAAATACAGATTAGCTAGCATTACATCAGCTAACACTATTTGTAATGCCACCCAATCTGACTCACCCTGATTATATCTATCTATCTATCTATCTATCTATCTATCTATCTATCTATCTATCTATCTATCTATCCATCCATCCATCCATCC
>JANHFJ010008462.1:12446-22576 GCA_032468195.1 Cerberus rynchops
AGAAGATCCTTCAGTTCTGACAGAACTGAAGAAGCTTATTGGATGAGAAGCAAAACATCTTCATGGGCAAAGAAGTTCACTTGCCTTTTGAAAAAGCACCTTTGGAATTTCACTGATAATGGCTACTGGTTGAGGAAGCTGTTTACTTAGTAGTTGGGCAAAGTTGACTGTTCCCATGACGATTTGAAGGGAAGATGTAGTGTAACACATTATGGCTGAAAGTCATATGATTAGTGTCACTAAATTTTGTTTATATCATATGTGAATGTTTTAATTGTCACTAAAGGCTATGGCTACTTTCCAGCTATTTAATCTTTTATTTTATGCAATAAAGACGCAAACAATAATCAGTGCTGGGATTCTCATAAAATGTACTGCACTGTTAAATAAACAAAAAATTTGTTACTAGTACCCCAACGCATTAAGCTGGGAAAGTGTTTAAAATTCTAAGGGCTTTTGTTTTAATACCATACATTTATCAGATTAATCAGGGGAATAGACTTATATTGGCTTTTCCCTTTGCCACCTTACTGTAATCTGTGCCAGTTTTAATATCTGACTTGCAATTTCAGATTAGTGATGACCTCTAAGTTAAACTGGATAATTATTACCTTCAAGAATTGAACCCATCCCAGTTTTTAATATGGCAATTTAAAAAGATCTATTCCCTCCTTCTTTTTCATTAAGGCACGTTCTGCTATTACAAATGAATATAGCTCTGTTCCATGTGCTGTGAATCTTGTTTTACGACTAAGGTAAGAGGAATAATCTCTCTTTATCTTCATTTCCCTTTTTTTTTTGGCCTAGTCAAATCTGTTCAAGCAGGACTCTCTTCATTAAATTCTTTTAATATTAATAAGAGAAATGTTAACATGGTTGGTCAGCCTCTCAATATAACCAACATGAATGGTGTTCTCACAACTAATTGTTCTCTTTTAATTGTTTTTAAAAATTAAAAATGGAAGAATGAAATAGGGAAAATGGAAAGATCTTTAGGCTAAAAGCATTTTTCCTTAAATATTTTGCAGGGTTTTCCTCCCTCCCTCTTTCCTTCCGTTTCAGGATCACAGAGCTTCTCTATAGCAGTCAACTAGTAACAGAAATAACCATGGTTACAGTACAAATTGACTTGTTGAAAACATTGTTATTGGGCAAGTTTCGTCAACAGTGAGAAGAGGTTGTGAGAAGAATAACTGATATATTTCTCAAGCAGTTTGCCATTTTTAAAATGACATAAATATGGTTATCAGATGTCATAGTTGTTTGGAAGGAGACGGAAGTTGGTTTCCATTTTAAGAAAAGAGTGATTCTTAACCAAGTTTTATGGACAGCTAATTAATTTTCTTAGGTTTAGAATATTTTTGTGTATTCCTAGTTTAGTTTCTCTTTTCTTTTAATCTACCTAAAATAACTTGGAAAATTAAAACCTCTTCAAAGCTAATTTGTATCATTATTCATTGTAAAGAAGAGATATTTCTCCCAGTTTCTCTGGGGAATGCTTAACCTAACCATCTATTTATTAGTTCTATGCCCTTCCTGGCTACCTGGGAAGTAATGTGTGGTTGGACCTATACAGCAGTATTGGCTTCATTAAGGGAAGAACTGGTAATTACCTCTCATTAAAAAAATATGTTTATATATTTCTCCATAGTTCGTTTGCAGTGTAGTCCTATATAAGGTCTGTGGGTCAATCCTATTAGAAAATGCTAAGACGAAGGCTTCCTTTTATGTAAGTTTTATTTTGCATTTCTTATGCAATTGGTGAAAGGAAGAGTGGGTTATTCCCTTGTAGCAGCCAAAGGTTTGTGTGTTTCACCACGATATAAGCTTGGAACTCTCATTTGATGATGACGCCAGAAAAATATGAAAGTACGAAAAGACAGAATGGATTGCAATTCTTTCTTTTTGTCAGGCATCTACTCTTAAGTCAGAAGACTAGGAGGCAAAAAAAGGCCCTTCCAGCTCAAGGCCTACAAAATTGGTTTAGAGAAGAGTACACTTCTGTCTCTTTGGTTATATAGGAAAGGGGATGTTGGGTGTATCAGGAGAAATGGAAGTTAAATGGAATGTGTAAGAAGTTTGTGTCTGTGTGGTAAAAGAAGAAGAAAACGGATAAAGAATAAGCCGTTATTAAATTAACATGGACTGAATGTAAAACATCAGTGATTGGGACAAACGAATATGTTGATTGGTTTGGGAACAGAGAACTAATAGGGATCAAATCTCATAACAAATATAAGAAGAAAAGGGTTAGCAGGAAGAGAAGACTGGGAGAGTCATGGTTGGATGAAGTGAATTAGTTCCTAAAAAAAAAGGATGAGAATTTTAAATAAAAAACAGTGTATAAATTGGTATGTGGTTATGGTTGAAGCACTGATGGTTTGTAAGGATAAAAAGGTATAGAGAGTTTTAATCTAGGTAGTCAAATATAAAGTGGTAGTGAATACATTTGGAAAAGTGAGATTCCTGGAAAAAAGGAAAGTATAAATAATACAAAGTTTGTATTTTAAGAATAGCCAAAGAATTTATGCATAGGATTATAGAGGGAGAGAATCTTCTTCTATAGTAAAATTCTAAGCAGTGCTGGAAACTGACTTAGTTTTACTATATAATTCTCTTTGCTGCTATTGTGGGCTTGCATACAACTATGTTTGCATTCTTCTAGAGGCAAAGATGAGTAATGATAATTCTCCGGTGAAATTTATATCTAGAGCTCAAAGGAAAGACTTTTATTTATGCTAGTTTCCTGTATGTTAACAAGAAATAATTCTATCGTGTTGTTCAAAGATTTGGGCATTTGGTTTCAGTGGTTCTTGTTAAAGTCTCAGTAATAAATATGCTTGCCACAAACACAAGTGGAAACTAAGAACAGTGGGAAATAAAAGTAATTTCAGTATTGCCTTTACTTCTATCATCCCTTCTGCCCTGAGAAAAGTGCTACCACTTTATACGTATCCTGGCATTGTGTATTAACTTTTACGTTGTTTACCTGTATCAATTTCCAGTGTGTTTGAAATGTCAGTTACTGAGGAGCAAAGAATAAGAAAGTTGTCCAATGTAAGTCCCGCTTGTGAATTTCTTGAATCTGGACTACTTAGCATGATCCAGCAGGATAATGTTTATGGAGGTGATGTGGAGAACATGAATGATTAAGTGCTATGAAGTTGCTATTGGCTTTTGGAAACCATGTAGATAAAATGAGAAGCATAATAGAGATACTGTATATAAAATTATGGAAAATTATCTATGGATAGAGAAAAATTATTCCATTAGTATTCAAATTCAAATCCTGGAATCCAATTTTTGACAGCAGCCTAGCCTTGCAATAATACACATTGTACTTCTCTGTCATAGAAACAGAAAAAATACTTTAGGGTGATAAGTAATCCTTCTTAGGTTACAAATGTATTTCATGTATCTATACCACTTCTTTCGGATTTCATTAAACTTGCAAAACAAATCTCTAAGGAGTTATTTTCAGGAAATTCCCCCCCTTTTTATTTCCAGATATAGTGCTTCATTTTCATCAAGGTTTCCTGAAAAAATAGAGCCTAAATCAGAACATAATATGTTAGATAAAAAAATGACTTTTGTGATAGTCTTGTCAGTAAATCACTGTCCATTGAAACAGTGAATTCATGATAGTGGCCTTGAAATAAATGTTTAAGAAGAATGGTAAAAGACTAATTTTTTGATCCCCCTCTCTTCCATTCTACAGAAGAGAAAAACTTTTCTGAGCATCTAAAACTTTAATATAATTGTCTGAGAATAGTCAAGGAGTTCAGTATGAGTAAGTATCTTCATCATCATGATCTATAGATGCTATAGGTTGATAACAAATTCTGGAATCACCTAAAGTGGGGTGTACACTCTGATATTTCTCATTATAGCAAATTGGGGTGACCTGATAAAAATGACACTTCAATGTTTTTAAGTTAGTAGGACTTGATGTCCAAACCATCATTATGGAATCTTAGCACAATTGAGTAAGGCATGGTAATTTCTACAAGCAATCTACCACTATCAGTCATGGAGGACAGCTATTTTCAGAAGTGGTTTGCCATTGTTTTCATTCTAAGACTGAGAAAGACAGATTGGTCCAAAGACACCCAGTTGGTTTCATGTCTAAGGTGGGAGTATAATTCATGGCCACCTAGTTTGTAGCCTGTATTTTAAGCACTACCACAAGCAGGTTCTCATAAGGGGTCCCTTTTTGTTCTCATTGGTTTTAAAAAAGTTACATGCAGGTGTCATTCCCAGCCCAGAATATGAATCAGTCAGTTTTTTATTCACGTCCAAAGGGCCCAAAAGCAAGATGCAAATATAATCTAGACTTGGCATTAGATAAAACAGTTTAATTAGTAAAATATGTAATAAATATTAGATAATAGACTTAATACCCTAACTCATTGATTTGTTATTAAGAGCCTTGTTTTTATAGTCATAGTTTAAATTCTGGCTGTTGCCACTGTAATCTTAGGATTTCTCATTAAGATATAACAAGATGAACCTCCCAACAGCCCAGCTGGAAAATACTTTTTTTTACTACTTCTGGCCAATTTTATATCAAACGAAGTGATTAAAGACTATTTTATTTAGAAAAAAGCAAGGGGAGTCAATTCCTGACCTTAGAAGATAAGATCTTTACTACAACAAATATTAAGGTACCAGCAGGAAGTATTGATTAAAGTCTATAAAGATTTTGGGAATTATTAATGGTTGCTTTGCAGTATATGCTAATTTAAATTAAGAGGTAGAGTTAGTGATTACTGTATATAATAGTTCTTGTTTGTAGAGGCTCTGTATAACTCAATTTGCAATCTCTAACATATGAAGCTGGACTAACGAACTCACAACTGAGGCCCCAAAGGTGCTTTTTTCAAGAGGCAACTGGGCTTGCTTTGTTTTTCCTTGAAGGTATTTCACTTCTCATTCAAGAAGCTTCTTCAGTTCTGACTGAATGGTGGGAAATAGAAGGGTTTATATTCCTTGCAGTCATCTTGTCGTTAGCACTCTTTCTGAAAGTTGTTGAAGCCACTTGGAGGTTTATCTGTAACCTCAGGGTCACCTGAATAGTGCAAATGGGTGTGGAATCTTTTTGGAACTGCTGAAAGGATCATGTTTTAAACTGGAGATAGGTATTGTTATATCCCTCCGGCTCTATTGAAAGAGGAGGGCTGTTCATTTAATGTAGGTGGTCTCTTTGACCCCTCTTTCAAACTAGTCCTCTCTTTCCAGGCTTTGGGCTTTGCTGCTTGTTAAACTCTAATAACTATGGATGCAAAACAGCCTTTCTGCCCTTCGGCACCAGAAGATCCAATATGATTAACTCTGCAGTTTTCTTGAAAAGGTTTTTCAAACTGCCATAAACATAAGAACATCATTACTGAGTTGTTTAATATACCCAAGAATCCTAAACCTCAGCTTAATAAATTAGCCTTCATAAATTATCCAAAACCTAAATGATGTTATCTCAATTGGAACAGAAAATGTATTTTGTTCTATTGATCCAATATTTAATTCCATCCATCACTATGCATTTGATTAGTAGGGTTGACTAACTATTTTTAACTGTTTTAAAGCAAGAGCAATTGTTACATTCAGAACAGCAGAAACAGCAGATAATATAGTCATCTCAAGGATTCTATTTATAAAAAAATCCATCATCGTATTTCATTTTTACAAAACATAGCCAATTGTACATCAACCCTAGAAACATGAAGACTAGTAGTCAAACCATCAAGGAAAATGATCAACCAAACCATTCAAGCAACAAAATGTGTGACATGGAAGCAAATGACATAAGAAAAGAAGCAAAATTATTTCAGGATAAAGCTAATAACTAAGTCTGCTTCAAACTGGCAACAAATGAGATACCTGGATAGCAATGAGCTAGGTAGTAACCCAGAAAATCCACTGGTTTTTACAAAGACTCCCCAGGTCATCAAGTCATGGAAGTATTAGATCACATTGACATTGAAAATTGACTACTTTCAGAATATAGTCCTAAGCATTCAATTCTGAAAATAATTTCCTGGAATATAGCTGCTTCATTTAATAAGTATGATGTTTTATTGAATTAATATTGAAGTAATGTTGATATTATTCTATTACAGGAAACATGGATGGACAATCATTTTTATTTTCAGTGCTTTACTTTGAAAAGGCTTCTAGACTTTCCAAAAAAGGGCATTAACATTGCAGAGTTAGCAACCCCTGTACCAAGTGTTTTAAAGGTAGAAACAACCTTAGTAGTAAGGCAGTATAAGTAATATTTATTATCCAATTAAAATTAAAGCATTTTGGTTTAGTAATTATAAATATTTGTCTTCCACCAGTTAAAACAAATTAAACATATTTGAATGGAATTGGAACAGTTTATACACAATCTACTTTTAAAATTCCCTTACATACATTTTGTGATTCTGGGTAAATTATGTGCCATATTTACCTGGATAGTAAATCACTGGTAGCTAAGTTTCCTTATTTATTTGCCAAAAGTGGACCAAGTATATTGTATGACAGACATCTAAAGATCACAAAATCAACTGTGCGGGTTCTTGTTGAGCCAATGTTTGTAATAAGTACATCATCCTGGTGAAGTCACATTTACTTGTGGATGGGGAGGAGCACGATCGATTGGTCCGATTATTGGTCAGCTTTAGATCAGATAGTGATCATCAACCTATAATTTTAAGCTTTTTAATCAATGATAACCCCAGAATCTGTTTAATACACTTTGGATTCTAAATAGAACACTAATTTCATGGAGAATCTTCCATTGGTAGAAGGTCAGTGTTCCTTCCTGGTGCAGTTACTACTATCCTCTTTCTCAGATCTGCTTCTAAGAATTGGAGAATCCTTAGAACAACATAAAAGGTGATACAGGGGTCTGTGACTAGGAGGGGAAATCAAGAATATAAATTTCCAAGATGAAAGTCTTCTCTGAGTCAAATGAATTTCTGCAGAAAGGGAGATTTCTGGACTTAATTTGTGTCTTTGTTCCAGATAAATGTAGCCAGTTGGTGTATAAAATAACGTATTTTATAGGAAAAGGGTGTTGGCGATGTTAGTCTAGTACCATGATGGCGAACCTATGGCACAGGTGCCATAGGTGGCACGCAAAGCCATCTTGCTTGTCGGCCAACTTACCTCCAATTGAGCATGCACATGCGATTGCACATGCATGCACATGCGATTGCAGAGACCCAGCTGGAATTCGAGTGTCCTCTATGCATGCACGCATTTGCAGCAGGAAATCCACTTAGTCTTTGGAGCTCTCCTGTGCATGCACATGCAATCATGTGTGCATTGCATGTGCAAAAGCTGCAGGCATATGCAGATGGTGCAGTTACACATGCAGTGCACGTGGAGGAGCCGCATGCAAGTGCGGATGGCACGCGCAAAGTATATACTTTTCGGCACTTGGTAAGTAAAAGGTTCGCCACCACTGGTCTAGTAGAAACATACTGATCTATTGACAGAATGTTGTGTTACTGTGTAATGCTAGACTTTTGCTTAGCTTTACAAGGATAAGTAGGAATATACGCAGAACATCTTGAATTAAGAGGATTGTGCATATGATAACTTTGCATGCCCTAAGCCCCTGTGCCCTCTTAAAGCTTGCTGCATTGCCTCCTTGCAGTGTGTGTGGGTGTTCCTGGGCGGGATGAGCAAAGAATAACGGGAGTGAATACCAACACTACAACTGGATCACCTGGGGGTGAAGGCCATCCCAGTTGCCTAGCTAAAGGAAGCATCTATATCAAGCAGCAGTAATAATAGAAGATGTTGGAGGCTGATGATCACTTAGGTGGCAACCACAGAGACGTTGTTTCATGCTGTGCAGGAGAAGGCAAAAGGACTTGCCATTTTTGTTTGTAAGGGAGATGAGAAACATTTTTATCTGTGCATTTAAATTAAAATATACACATCTCCTTTTCATCCTCATTTCCTCCGCCAGATCTAAAAGTTGTAAACCTGTATCTTCACATTAGTGGCTTAGAAAACTCTTTATACTGGAGAAATTTGCCTCAGATCGGAGGTGCTGTGGCTGTCATTGTTGACAGATTCACTGGTGGCTGTACAAGAAAAGCTTCCAACTGTGTGATATGGTTAACAAGAAGAGAGATTCATAGCTACTGCAAATAGAAGTTTTCATTTAATTGGTGATTCTGTCTGTGGACATGATACCTTCTTTCCCCAGCTACTGTTACTTGAGAGTCCTTGCATAATAACGATTCAAATGGTAGATGCTGTTTCCACACAGAAATTTAGAACTAATCCGTAGGGGAAGTCTGTGGCATTGTGTATAATTTGATAGCATTCAGCAACTGCTGTGTTCCTTTCTGCTTGTGGTGAGGCCGTAGTTGCAAGTTACGAGGACAACGAATTCAATCCTTTGTTAAACTGCAACTAGACAAGATTCTGTTCCTGGAAGTAGAAAAAAGTGAATCATAAAAGTATATCACACTACGTGTTTCTTCAAGGACTTCTGTTCTGAAACAACTCTCGACTAGAGGACGGGCAGATTAAATGGTGACTGAACATATTCAAATTCTGTAAAGGCAGTATTTTCATTGAGATGTGTCTTCATGCCTTTGTCCTGTGACCATCTGTACTCTTGCAAGCTTGGAGGGTTTTTCAGACCCTGCCAGCCGCAAATGCTTTAAATTTGTATGACAAAAGATTACAGTACAATACATTTGCA
Organism: Cerberus rynchops; assembly: GCA_032468195.1. Lineage (NCBI taxonomy): Eukaryota > Metazoa > Chordata > Lepidosauria > Squamata > Homalopsidae > Cerberus > Cerberus rynchops. The sequence continues at coordinate 21,157 of JANHFJ010008462.1, forward strand.
TTTCCTTGCTACTGTTTTCAGTACTGGGATAAATTAAATCTGCATCTGTATATAGTCTGATCTTCAGGGTTTTTGCCTAGCTTTATATAGTTTTGAATCCAGAGATTTAATCCCAAGGATTTGCCTGTGGGACTCAGTTAATGAATGCAGAGGCTTATCCTGAATTAAGGGTGTGCCCAAATGATCCAAGTTGAATCAGGTAGAAGCTATTATCAAATCTATCTTTTAAAATTTCCATATCCTCCCCTCCACCCCATATAATATCCAAACCAACAAATTAGTAACAATTTTAGCCACAGTCACTCTCATTTATGTGCAATGGAAATGATCCTTTGAAAAGAAAGAAGACATGTAGGGAAAGCAGCTGCCTAGAACAGCTTGCAGGTTTTCAAGTTGGGTTTTTCTCATGGTTTACCTCTTTATCCTCTGATATCTTATTAGAGAAGGCTTCACTTTCTAGGAATTCAAGGAACATACCGGATGACCAGATGTAGACAGTGGCTCATCCTTGAAAGTAGTCTGTTTCTGTAAATTGTTTTCAATCTACAGGGTTCTGTAAAGACAGAGTTCTGGAGGTTTAAACAAATGAAAGAAAATCTGGACATTTACTTTATGATTAAAAAAACTCCAAGAATATTAACCAGACAACCTGAATGTTCTCTTCCTTGCCTCTTCATTGGAAAAAAAAAATAATTCAAATTTAACAGATTATACATACTCAGTTATTCATTGTTGCAAATCAGTCAATAAGCGGCCATTTTGATTTTTCATTTTTGAGATAGGGTACTTGATTTTTCCTGTTTCTGAATGATAACAAGAGGTAGGATTTTGTTGTTGTTAATTTCATTATTTTATTTTTACTGTTGCTTACTTTTAATTTAAATTATTTATTAATAGACACAATGCTCTCCAGGTTACTTAATTAAAGCAGTAGAACTTCCTAGAAACATTTCAAAGGAAAAACAAAATAAAGCTAAAATAAAATAAAAATAACCAGGACCGGTAAACCAAAAACAAGTGGTTCTTGACTGGTCATTTAAGGACTGTTTGAAGTTATGTCGGCCTCTGTAAATCACTTTTGTCACACCAACATCCTTCCCTAGTCACATGACTACATTTCTGGCACTGGATAACTGGCTTATATTTATGAAGTTGCGGTATCCCACCATCACATGACCACAATTTCTGATGGGATGTTTTTGCAGTTTCCAGCAAAGAACAGTCATTCAGCAGAATGGATTTATTTAACAACCATGTGATTTACTTAACAGTCATTATAAAAATGGTCAGAAGTTGGGCCCAGTCATATGAGTACCTCAATTTATGACTGCAATGACACGACTAAAATTCCAGTCCCAGTTGTTGTAAATCAAGGACTACCTATATATGAAGTTCATATTTCAAATGTACATCAAGCTTT
>JANHFJ010008465.1:32197-51850 GCA_032468195.1 Cerberus rynchops
AGAGAGAGAGAGAGAGAGAGAGGGGGGGGGAACTTGGAACTCCTACACAGTGTTTTTATTTATACTGAGTTCTTTAAGAAGAGACAGATTACAAATAAAATAAATCAATAAATGAGAGGTGCTAAATGGTTTGAATCCAAGTTTCAGCAAACAAGTCTTGGCTGATTTTAGAGCCCAGGAATATAGCTATTCAGGTTAAGCCACCATAGCTGCTCAGATTAAACTGTATTTTTAATTAGCTTTTCTTTCATTAAGTTATGTCTATAAATAAATGTGCACTTTTAAATTGTGTGTTAAACTTCTAACTTACAGTCCTGAACTTAGGAAGTAGAAGGTCCTAGACAAGGATTTTATTTAACCCAACAATTAAGTTTGCCTGGGAGAAAAAATGTAGGATCTCCTCCAATACTTAATTAGTGAGGGAGGGTAGGCTTCAGTTTGTCAGTTACAAATTTACTTTGTCTCCCATCTCACCAACATCTTTGTTATGGTTTAAATGTGGTAATAAAATGGATGAAAGCCAGAATCCTGAACCATAATTCTGCCTAAATGAAAACACAATGGGGAGATGGTTTCCAAATTTGAGGAATGGACATTCAATTAATGAGGATGGTGCTGTATTTCCCTTGCAGAGGAGGAAATGGCTAAGAAAGTGGCCTTTAATCAATTTTTTTTTTAGCCCTGGAGGCAACTTTCTAGTGAGGCAGCAGAAAACTGTTAGCTCAAGTACAGGTGGTTCTTGACTTACAGTAGTTCCTTTAGTGACTGTTCAAAGTTAAAATGAAAGTTTAAAAAGTGATGTATGACTTTTTCACACTTATGACAATTTCAGCATCCCCTTGGTCATATGATTGAAATTCAGAAGCTTGGCAACTGACTCATATTTACCACAGTTGCAAGGTCCTGGGATCATGTGATCACCTTCTACAAACTTCTGACAAGCAAAATCAATGGGAAAGCCAAATTCACTTAACAACTGTGTTACTAACTTAGCAACTGAAATGATTCACTGAAGAACTGTGGCAAGAAAGGTTGTAAAATGGAGCAAAACTCACTTAAATGTTTCACTTAGCAACATAAATTGTGCTCATAAATTGTGAATACCTGTAATAAGAGAAAAGAAAAAAGACATTTCCAGTCATTACCAATCATGTTCTTTCTGACTCATAAAATGTTCCTCCATGACTCCCAGCATGCTTCAGTTTCCCATTATGAGCACTAGATGCACAGAGGGTTTCAAGCTATCTGAAAGGATGAAACATTAAGTAAATCACCAGCTCTCTGGAAAGCCATCTTATGCAGTCTACACCAATGTTTCTCAACCTCAATAATGTTTAAATATGTGGACTTCAGTTCCCAGAATTCTTCAGCCAACTACTGAGGCTGAGGGACACTGTACTGTATTTCTCTAGTTAACTTTAGTTATTGGGTATTATAGAAATATTGTATGCCAAGAAATATGCTTGTGCAATTATTTCTCTTTGTGCTCTTCCCATAATTTAATTTATAGTCCATATGTGAAATTGTTGTTGTGGTTTGTGGGTTGCAACATCTAAGGCAATTGCAGCAGAAACAAGTTGCTTTACTGATGTCCTTTTCTTCATGATGAAACAGCATTCAAGAGATATGGAGGGGGGAAAATCTACAAAATATTCTTAGAATCAATTCATTTCCTTCTTCTGTTTGCACCAGAATATGGCAAGGGGAATCATTTCGACAACAGTAGAAAGAAGCAGGGGTACTCTTCATTTAGTAAGAGGGAGATGACCGTCTTAGGTACTAAGCATTGATAGTTGTGTTGAATTAATAGCAGAATAAGAGAATAATAATAAGAGTTGGACGAGCCATAGAAGAAGGTGGTTCTAGTCCAACACCACCACCGCCAGCCTCAAGCAGGAAACCATATACCATTTTAGAAAAATGGTTGTCCAATTTTTTATTAAAAACCTCCAGGATTGGAACACCCACAAATTCTGGAGGCAAGGCAAGTCATTCTACTGATTATTATTCTAACTCTCGGGAAATTTCTCCTTAGTTCTGGGTTGGTTCTCTCCTTGATTAGTTACCACCCATTGCTTTCAGATGCTTTGGTGCAGTGTTTCTCAACCTTGGCAACTTTAAGATGCTTGGACTTCAACTCACAGAATTCCCCAGCCAGTTTTGTGGAAGCCCCTTAAATATAACACTGCTATCATGTTATCCCTAGTGCTTCTTTTCATTAAATTAGAAATATCCATGACCAATTCCTGCAACACTTCTTCATAGGTTTTAGCCTCCAGTCCCCTAATCATCTTTGTTGCTCTTCTCTGTACTCTCTACAGAGTCTCAATATCTTTTTTACATTGTGGTAAACAAAACTGGATGCAATATTCCAAGTGTGGTCTTACCAAGGCATTACAAACATTTCATGAGATCTTGATTCTATCCCTCTGTTGGAGTATAAAAGACAGAGGTGCACTATGAATATTCAAACCAATCCAGAAAATGATTTGATTTGGATGGCCAAATCCTTGAACTGGATACCATCTGATTCAAACTAATTCAAAATTCAAACTTGTCTGCAGTTGTGGAAAGCTTCTGAATTAGTTCAAATCTATTTGGATACATTTGATCTGATTCAGTTAATTGGATTGATTTGCCAGTTTGATTTGTCAAATCAATATGATGTTCTAAATCAGTCTGAATTGATTTGGAGCAGCAAATATTTGCACAGGCCCTTGAGCTAATTTATATCCTCAGGTGTGATACAGAATGTTGCACAGTCACCAGTACTGGAGTAAGACTCTATGAATGTCCATCTGCCTTCTGTGACTTGGACAGGAGAAGGATGCAATCTATACCTGAAGCAGATAAACCTTTGGGCAGAACTTGAGAGAAGAGAAAGAGGCTTACATTTCCACTGTTGATACTCTAAAGTTGACAGGGTATTATTATTTTCTGCCCAATAGGCATTTCAAATGAGACCATAACACAAACACCTATTTCTAACAAAAACAGGTGAAGAAAGAAACAGAAGCAGTATTTGCCTTCCTAAGGAGATTGCTGTACATGTTCTCTTACAGACAAAACAGACAAATAAAGCTTCTGCAGCATCTCATTTTATTCATCTATCCATCTATCTAGTTCTCACTTTCCCTTCTGGTCTTTCTCATCCTGCTGTCAGTATTTATTGATCTGGCTATACTATCTATTTTTCTGCAACATCTCCCTTTTTTTAACTCCAGCTTTCTGAGATACTGATTTGATACTGCTTTTAAAAAAAAAAAATCTGAGGGACAGACAAGACGTCTACTGTGCATTCATCCTGCACTGTTTGATGTGCCTTTTTGATACCTTTCGTTTCTGTTTGGGTGATTCCCTTGAAAAGCATGTGCAGCCTGATCAGAAAGAGTCACATCCAAGCTTCAGCAGCAACTAGATGTGTGACAATTCACATAATAGAGAATGTGTGAATAAGATAGAAAGTCACACAGGTAATGGCAACATCATAAAGAGCACTAGCCATTTTTAACACCAACTTCCTATATTTATGATTTATCACTGAAAGCAAATATCATTCAAATTTTGTATAACTAGATGTAGGCAAGGAACAGGAGTAAGCATTGATTGCAAAGTTCAGCATTCTCATAGAATTCTTATTATACCATTTTATTTTTTAAAAGTACATGTTTTTAGTTATAACAATTACAGTTTTAATTCAAAGTCTGAATGAGTTGGACATTTCTGGCAGAAAATCTTTAATTGTAAACAATAGTTCATCATTTTTATAGTAATTATGACTTACATTTTATATAGCTTTTCTAAAACCAAATAATAGACAGTTATTCAAATTAATCCTATATGGATTATATGAATAATTTATACGAATAACCATAATGGGTCTTCTCACAACACAGACTCTAAGTTAAAGAATCTGAGCACTATAAAAAGTGTATATCAGATTATTGATCCAATTGCATTTACATTTGAATTGGAATCACATGTTCTAAAGATACTGATATTCCTGAGAACAGAAGTAGGTCCCAAATCTCTTTCTTTATAATGTTCAGATAACTTTGTATATCTTTTATCAAAGCACTTTCAATGGTGAATGCAGTTTAATTATAGTTATTTGTATGCTTTAGCACAATTTCTTCTTTCTGAAATCATTATCTTAAGCATACTAGTGAAGTATTGTGACCATCTGACAATTTTCAGCCATTGCAATCAAAGATACAAGCTGTGATTTCAATATCTTTTGAGCAGAAAGATATTATAGCACTGGAAAAGGTGCAAAAAAGAGCAAACTCCCCTATGGGGAAAGTTTGGGGCTTTTTAGCTTAGACAAATAATGAGTAAGAAAGGACTTGATTATGCATAGTGTGCAGAAATTGGATAGGAAGTTGCTTTTCATAGCCAAAAACTCATGTTATTGGAATCCAGTAATAAAACTGCTATCTCACAGTGATAAGTATTCCAATACTACTGATACCAGGCAATGAAGCTTTATGGTAGGAGATTCAGGGACATACAATTCAATACATCCTTCAGTTACTGAGCAGGATTCTACTGGTCAACCATTTAATATTTTATTTTAATATTGTTGGTTTTAACTCTGCCATCTTTTTATTGTAAAGCACAAAGAAGCAGCAGTAATTGAAGGAGTAGTAAACCTGAGAAATCAATCTTTCAATAACAGCTGAAATTACAAAAGTCACTATCACAAGATGAAGTGATGGCCAGAAGCCTGAATGAATTTAAGGGGAAGAAATAATGTAATGGATACAATAAAAATCTCATTGGCTATTAGCCATGATGGCTACATGGTTGGAGAATGCAAATTAGTGATAGTAATCGCACTCATAGCAGTGTTTCGGCTTTTCATTGGCAACTGACTACAACAAAAGCTTAATGTTGCAAAAATCCTTCTAAATATCCCAGAAGTACATGTAGTAGAATACAACTTCTCTTTCAAACCCTCATGAACTAAGCAAATGTTGCCTTCTAAATTGTTTGTCACTAAGCTACACCTGGGAAACTCAGTTTTGTTTTTCTTCATTTAGGCATAAATTACCCAGATCCCTTGAAAACAAAAAGCTGAAGACCAGTTATGGTCAAAACTTGAGAGCTGTGGACTGGGGTCAACAAGTTGCATATTTAGAAGTTTGGTTGTTTAGGAGTGTGTGTGTTTCTGCCTTGCATTTAAAAATGACTTCTTTCACGTAGCCCAAAATAAATTCAGAGTTTTCATTTAATTATACCATGTCATAGCAAGCAGTTGCTGTTTCAGAGAAATGTGGATGCTGCTCATGATTATGGGAAGCTATCTAAGGTGTATAAAGGAATGTCAAATGAATGTTGGAACTGTAAAAATAAAGAAGAAACTTTTTATCATCTATGGTGGACATGTGATAAAGCAAAACAAAAATTGGCATATGATTCACACTCTAACACAGAAAATCCTGAAAATGGAGATAGAAATGAAACCAGATTTTTTTTTCCTTTTTGGGACTAATGGAAAAAAAACGGAGAAAAAAATTGGAACTTTGTTATGTTGACAGCAGCAAGACTATTGTATGCACAAAAATGGAAGGACACTGATACCTTGCATGGAAGAATGGTTGCAGAAATTGATGAAGTTGGTTAAAATGGCAAAACTGACTATTCTGATTAAAGAAAAGAACATAAGTACTTTTGTGTCCACATGGAAACTGGTTCTGAATTTCTTGCTTGAGGTGGAAAAGAATGTAACCTTGACTTTGGGTTTTATAGATTAGATTGACAGATCTTTATAGAAATGACTTGTTCATACTATTATGGAAAAACAAAAAGCTGTAATTTGATGCCAATGCCTTATTCTATTGCAACAGAGAGTTGGAAATCAAAATGCTTCTTTTTCTTTTCTTTCCCCTACCTTTCCTCACTTCTCTTTCCCCTTTCTTCTCCCTCCTCACTGCTCTTTTATTTACTTTTGTATTTTGTATTTTATAATACTTTATAACTTAACAAAAAATGTTTTTAAAAATAATTATGAGAAGGCTGATGTTCAGCAGTAAAAGCGTAAGTTTTGCCTGCAAAAGACCCATGTCCAATATGTGAAATATCCAAATGAGGCTGGAAAGATAGTTCATAAATTATAGTCATTGCAAAGTCAGTTATAAAAGTCTTGAGCCTGATAGCATAATGGATTAACTTGATATAAGGCAGTTCCATAAGCATTTCAGTGTTACCAAGTTATTGTACTGGGAGAGTAACAAGGCAAGGCAATAGATGTAGTACTATATATAACTCTGGATGACCAACTTCCTGTGAAAGAATCAATGTGCCTTGTGATATCTTGACACCCAGAACTTTGAACTTCTTACCTTCCACATCTTACCTATATATTACTGGTCTCTATTGCTTGCCTGACCTGAAGCTGCACTACTGGGTTGCCATTGGTAGTGCAAGTTCAGGTTTCACAGGTTGGAGGTCTCTGGTGTCACAGGCTCAGGAATTTGCAATTATATAGCCATGTACACTCATGAATTGGCACCCCGGGGCTGTGACTCTGCTCAAATCATTGCTGGACTCTTGAATTCATAACAACATGGCACATTCCTATGGATATGGATTTCTATACTGTACAACTAGAACAGTAAAGTATGTGCTATTCTTTGCTCACTGCTTTCCAACTGTTTCAATTTTACATTTTTGCATTCTGTTTCCATTATAACACTCACAATCTGTGCACAGGGCATCAAAAGCTTATTGCTGTAACAGAATAATCATGGGTCTGATTATACTGTTTTTATTATTTAAAGTATTAAATATGAAGTAAATTTCCCAATCTGGCACCAATATACAAAAATAATATCATTGCCGGTAATGCAAATTGCCCTTATATTGCTTGAGGTCAAATGGTTTTAATATAGTTTAGGTTCATAATCTTTGACTCCTCATCCCTGAAAAATTTACTAGTACTCAGTAGGAGTTAAAACTCATGAAATACGATTCATAACAACCAAAAACAAAAGAATGGCAAACTCCACTCATAGGAAGATTTTTCTCTCTGTGCAATCCATTAAGCGTAACAAGGAGACAAAAACTCAACGAGCAAAGTAAAGTGGGATTTTAAAAAGGGGGGGAAATCTCTCCCAGAGCCCAGAATCTTCACCCTTAACTTTGACGATAAAATCAGGAGGGGGGGGGCAGCTTTGAAGAGCAGCTCTTGTTGCTAAGGGTTTAAACCTTGATCACTGTGACAACATGTGAGCAGGCATGCAGCAGCATCTACTGTCTATCAGAGAGTAAAACAACTCTGAACATGGATAATAGCAGCACCCTTTTCAAGAAACTTCAGTCTTTCAGATCTCTGGCATCTCTGCCAACCAGCAGATCACAAGTTTAAGGGCTGTAATTAGAAAAAGGTGATGCCACTCAGTGCCTTCCCCCTTTCTATGGATCTATGTGTTTTTGTTGTCAGGCTTTTTTGTGGTATGGGGAGTTTCAAAATATTCATTTCAGCCTTCTGGATTCAAGAAGAAATGTTGTTGGCTAGCCTTCTCTGATCTAGAGGCCCCTGTCCTGAAATCAATCAGGCTGCAACTCCCTTCTTTCCTGATTAGTAGCCTTTCTAGCAGATCAGAATTGCAATCCCACATATCTGAAGCCTATATGGAGGCGTTGCCTTTTGTAGGCAGTTTGTTGAATCAGGGTAAGCATGGGGAATTTCTGTTTTTAATGGTTTTTCATAGCAACTTTATCAGGTTTATTACAAGCTGCATTAAATCAACGTGGAGAACTAGGAACCATCAAGAACACTCTTTTCAACATTGACAGGGCAAGCCACTTGTACATAAACAGAAACCAATTCTACCATGATGATGTTACCTAGTAGGATAATAAAATGTCTGCAGGAAAACAACCAAGCTCAGAGAGTACCAAGTACCCCACAATTCAATCCTGAGCTACAAAGCTTCCCAAGCTTCCTTTAATTAATGTGGTGGAATTCCTATTTTTAATTGCAGGAATTACCTATACATTTTTGAAATTGTTGTTTTTTATTTTCCTAAATAAAATTCTCAAAATTAGTATAAAGCTGTATTGCAAAAGCACTAATACTTCTATTGCCCAGAAGAGATTTAAGTTGGTACCAAAAAGCCATGGTAGTTTACTATCTGTCAATAAGTGATAAAAAAGGATTCAGATAATTGCCACCTCAATTCTGTAGTTGATAGAATATATAACTTTTGTATGAATAGAAAGTAAAATAGTAAGGAAACAACAATATACAGCTTGAAGAAAACTTCTGACATAATACTCTAAAAGAGATTCATCAAGCCACCTAATAGATAGAATTCTTTTTTGGCCAAGTGATTGGACACACAAGTAATTTGTCTTGGTGCATATGCTCTCAGTGTATATAAAAGGAAATGGCGCATTTGTTAGGAATCATAAGATACAGCACCTAATGATAGTCATAGGGTACAAATAAGCAATCAAATCATACTATGAAACAATAATCAGTACAAATCGTAAGTATACAAGCAACAAGTTATAGTCATATTGTTGGGGATGGGTGATGGAACAATGAGAATAATAGTAATGCAGACTTAGTCAATAGTTTGATAGTGTTGAGGGAATGATAATGGACTTGATTACAGAAGCAATGAATGCACTGTTGGAAATCTTGAAGGACAAGCTTTAGGATTGTTCATCCCGGAGAATGTCTAGCTATATGGTCCATAAGAATCAGTAGCAACTTTATGGTATATAATCAAAATTCAAAATTGATTTAACATTGTTTATAAAATATAAAGTACAAAAAATATTTCCCTTCTCAAAACCAGGAATACTTAGAAACATGTGTCACTAATACAACGAGGAACAAAGAGATATGAGCCTAGTGAATAACAAGGGTTTTCTCTGATTCCACAATCTGTTCACTAGAAATTCAAATTATTATGAACAAAATGTGACAGATGCTAAATAAATGTTGTACCCAAGTTGATATATAGACAATATCCTGGAATTAAAGAAGATTAAATTTATTTACAGATTATAGATCTAATCCAATTTATTGGGTTTTTTGCCCCCAGAATATTTCAATTAATGTGTCTTTCCAAATTTAACAAGCTTCTGTCCCCCTGAAAATATTTGAATAAGAAAATATTTAATGATTTAAATATTGTGAAATATTCATAAGCCAAAGCTTAAAATATCTAGTTACTATAGCCATGCAAGTTATTTCTTTTTGGAGCTGCAGATGGCTTAAATCTTCTAGGAGGCATTTCTAACATATTCTGGATTCAAGCACCTGCTTCAGCGAAGAAGACAAGAAGAAAGCATCTATGAATTAGACCAGGGGTGCCCAATATGTTGATTGTGATTTACTGGTCAATCGCAAAGGTAGTGTGGATAGATCACATGGCATACCTTTGGATAATTGGAGCCAGGACTCACATACTGCTTGGACCATTTCTTCTGCGGCCAGCAAGCCTAACCCTAAAGGCCTCTGTAGCTGATAACAGAGCTCCGGATGGATCTGGAGCTCTGTTATCAGCTGCAGAGGCCTTCAGGAAAGGTTTAACAGCTGCAGAAGAAATGGGCCAAGCCATGTGTGAGGCCTGGCTCCAACTATCTGAAGGTATGCCATGCAAAAGCCCTGCCGGCCTAAGTTTTGTATTTCGTTTTGACTTGGTCATTTTATAAGTAGCTCACAAGCCAAAAAAGTGTGGGCACACCTGGATTAGACTGTTCCTTGCCAGGCCCTCCCTCTCTGAAGGAGAGGGGTTTCTGAAACCAAACAATTCTGTTTTCTTTACTTAGCCTTCCTGCATGCTGAGATCTGAAAAACAGCAGACATAGAGAGTCAGAAGCTTGGCTATACTGAGAGCCACCTAGAACTGGTAGAATAATTATGTTGCAGCATGTTGAACTAAATGGCAGAGGATCAGCTGCATTCAGAAGTGGCTGGTATTAAAGAAGCAACTTGAACAACCTGACTACTACTTGTCAAAAGCTTCCATGTGGTTGGACTTGGTTTGTTTTCAAACTCTGTATCTTGATGCTCCTCTGGATGGTCTCTGATCTCTAATACTGTAAGTCTGCTCATGCATGCATTAGACTTGAATAAAGTTTATGACTTTGAGATATAACTTCATATGTATTACACCACTAAACCAGTTAACCATTGCAAACTATACAGAAGTGTTAATTTAAAAACAGTTGATCTGAGGAAGGCATTAAATATGACATGAAAATTAACTCTAAAAAGATGGACTTTTTTTTTCTTTCTCAAAGTATTATCAGATTTGCTTGCCTGTAGCAATATCCAGAATTTTACCAACTGCCTTCATAGTAAAAACCAGCTGGCAAAAAACATGAACAAACATACGAAGAAAGAAAATAAAAACAGAATGCATAATTTTCATCACTGTAAAAACAAATGAAGATGTGAAGAGTAAAAATGTCAGGAATCTAAATAAGACCCATTACCAACTGTTACGTTATCAAGAATCCTAAGTATACATTTTTAATGTACCCTGAAAGCACAAAGATTTGGACATTTGCAGATTCAAGTATCCAGGCACCAAAACATTGCCAAGACCAAACAGAAAGCATAGCTTGTCCTCCCGTACATACATACATACATACATACATACATACATACATACATACATACATACATGAATGACCAAGGCAGGCAAATTAGCAGTGGAGAGTAATTTCTGACTCCCTGCCAGCTTCCCCACTGACATTGTTTGTAAGACAATGCAGGGAAAAACTCAATGGAGAAGTCATCAAGGAAGTTCACAAGTCTCTCTCACCTGCACACTCTCCCCCAGTTCCTCTGTGTTCACAATGGGCCAGCCACATGCACACTTCCAAACACCTCTCCCAACCCAGATACTACCCTTATGCACCCTCCCTAATATGTGCTCCATTATCAGATAACTTTCCCATCCCTCCTCATATTTTTCAGCAAACTCTTCATACCCCTGCACATCTTTCCCACTTTTCGCCAAGGCCTGCCAGCTGGCCTTGGATTTTCAACTTCCTGCTGGCTTCCCCACTATTTTCTCTGGTTGGAAGCTGTCAGAGAACATTGGAAATGACGATCATGTGACTGCAGCTGACCAAGGCAGTGTAGCAAGTGGCAAAAAGTTTTTCAAATTTATTCCCCTGGGGTTAATGTGTTCTGGATTTCAGATGCATTTTGTAGGTTAGCCCATTTGAAGTAGTTGTTCTAAAAATTGTTGCCCTGTGATGTACTGTTTTGCCCAGTTGAAGGTTACAAACAGACATGAGACTTTTAGTAGTATACAAATTTATTCGAATTGCTTTGTATCCTGCCTTTCCTCAAGGAGCAGCTTACATGACATTTTTTTGTCATTTGTCTTCACAATAACATTGTGAAATAGCTTGGGCTGAAAAAGACTGACAGATTGACCCAAAGTTTTTGTCTATGAGGGCATTTCCTTACTTATATAATTCATCATAATGCACAACTCGGGTCTGAAATTGTTTATCAGGCTTGTTAAACCAACTTTTTTTTTAAATCTTCAAGGATATCTTAAAAGGTAGCTGACCTGAAACCTTAAAGAGCAACTCCATTATTCTACTTCAGAATCTCAAATTCATAGTTTTCACCAGAAATAAAAGATAGAGCTGTATGTCTGAATTTCAGATAAGTACACACTTTCCTTTGATCTTGAACTAGTCTAATTATAATGCTCCACTCTTCCATCCTCCTACATTGGATTTTTAGAAAGGAGAGTAATGAGGATTCCTCTCATCTCCTGGCCCACCCACAATTCGCCCTTGACATGCTTCATTTGTGACTCTCTGGAGCTAAAATATTGGTAAGAAGTGGGAGGGAAAGTCCGGTGTCAGATTCCTTCTTTTCAAGTCAGAGTTCTGTCACAAATTTGAGAGGGAAAATCTGAGGAAGCTAAATCCCTCTGGGCAATGTATTCAAGTCAATGAGTTTATGCTGTTAATATTTTGAGGAGGTGGTGGTGGTGGTAATAAGGCACTCATATAGAAGAAATGCAATCTTCATATAAATTTAAACTTTTTATATACTGTAAGAATAGTGTAGGACAGAATTATTGTTTTTCCTTTTCAATTCTCCTGACAATAGCTTCTCAGCAGATAGGATCACTTGGGTGACTTGGTCGGGGCTTGGAAGCTAAGCAGAGTTAGGCCTTTGGTTGGGGGGATGTTTCGAGCTGAATACCAGGTTTATAGATTATTCTGGGAAAATAAAAATATTGGAAGAAAGTCTCTGGAGATTCTCCACAGAGATATTAGAAGAAAGCAATGACCAAAGACTTCCATACTGCTCCTGAGGAACGACATGGATGTATCCATGAAGTCCTCAGAAATCAAGAGTGACATGAAGGAGACCTTACCTTAATTAAAATAGTAAATACTTTTGATTAATGAACCCATAAAACCCAGAGTACAATCTCTCTTAATAATCTAAAAAGGAATCATTTCTAGCTCCATTTTTAACATTATATTTTATTCATCATTACCTGAAATATTAAATAAGTTTTGTAATTAGATAGCTAACATAGACCTCATAAGACTTAAATATAGTTTCTCATTCACTGTCACAAAACCCCATCTTCTCGAAATGCCTGCATATTTCCTTTAAGTTGTAATAATTATTGGAAATGTGCTGGGTGCTTTGTGCATTTAGCAAAACCTTTCATGTTTCTGCTTTTTTTACAGCGACTCATTTTTCACTACAAAATAACATTTCATTTATTTACACTATCACTTAATGCTTTGGGAATTGTTCTCAAATCACTTTTTAATCCCACTCTCTTTTAAGGGTTATCAGGGAAAATCACAACCAGAGAGCTGTTAATGCTTAACAGAATCATCCTACACTTGTAAGTTCCACTGAATGGAATGGAATCTATTGCAGATTACCACCCACAAAATTGCAGGCACTCTGTGGGTTGTGACCTCCTGAACATGTTTTTTCCTGTATCTCATCCATTCCTATTTCCCACCCTCAGTGGAGCATACACAGGAAAACAAAGAAGGGGGGAAAAGGCAACACTATTTGGTGAGTTTGTGAATTTACACTAATTTTAGACAAGGATGCTTCTCCCTATGAAAAGCAAGATAAAAAAGACCAAGATTTGCATATCAATTCCTTTGTTTATCTGTAAACTATCAATCTGCCACTACCACAAATATTCTATTTGTATATAGTGTTTTCACTCTAAATTTGCAGCAATATTCCTAAACGCTGTTATTCTCTTCAAAGGTGATGGCTTAGTTGATACTGGAAACTTATAAACATTGAACATCTAACTTCAGACAGAAACTGGTTAATCAAGGCCCAGCAAAGTATAAGGTTGGCTCATGGAGTTTACATTCTTTCCAGCATTTTTGATCTAATATCTGCCCTACTATTTTCTGTAACAGATTTATTTTGCCCTACGAGATTCACCTTACATGGTGGTCCCAATTTAGAGTTCTTTAATTACCAGAACAATTTCTAGTTGTTGATTGAGGTTATATTTTCTTATATCAATAAAATAGTATGGTTGCTTGGCATTATGATAGGTCATTGTGAAGTTAGGAAAAATTAGGGTGGGATTTAAATTTGTGGATAAATATCCATCGTACAAGAATAGATTATCCAAAAACAGATTTTGTCATAGTGTCTGTAGGGAGGGCAAGTGACCTAATGAGCATTGGGCATTGCTATGCTCACCTGGGACATCATGACACAAGCACCAAAGAGTGGAGCTCACATCCTGATGTCATGACACTCATTTCATCATTTCTGGGTCATCATGGCTAGCAACGGAAAATGATGAATGTCCTAGATCCGCATATATATTGAAAGAATTATTTGAGGTAATGCAAATGGGTAGTGTCTTTCTATACGGTATTGACCCCTGTCACTAATACGACACTTGTTAATTCTCCTAATTTTGTTTGATTTTTTTAATGAAACACACATATAGATTGTACAAGAATGAAAAGCTTTGCCTTGCCTGTATAACCTGCTTCTTTACCTAAGTGCAAGCAGAAAGAAAATGCTAGATTTAAAAAAAAAATGGTGGCTGATCGATGAATGTATGAACAAGCAGAAGTAGCCATCAAAGAGGCATAATTTGTGAAGGGCCTTGATGAGTTTCCATTTCCTGAGAGTTTTGCAGTCAATAACAGACCAATTCCTTCTTTTTCCCCTTAATTGCATGGATATTGTGCTCAGTAGGTAGGAGAAATAACATCTTCAACAGCTAATTAGCCAGAGGCCTTTGCAGTTTCCAGCCATACTTGAAAGTTCTTCAGATAGTTTTGTGTGTGTGAGTGTGTCAGAGGGTTGCTCCGGTAGCAACAAACTCCTGGATTTTACATTTTCTGAAATATGAAGATCTCGTCTCTATAAATCTGAAGCTTGCTTGATGCTTGGTATAAAAACATAATCCACTGAAACCAGTAACTCTGTCTAGATACTGCTTTAATGAACAGAATGCATGATTTGATCATCTACATTTCATCCCATTTTGCCTTCCCAATCCTGCACCACTACCTGCTTTTTTTCTAAATGTTCTTCTTAATGATGCAATCAGGCATTGTTTTTTTTTTTTAACTTATTCAGAGACAATTTATTTTGGAGTATACTTTGATAGTTGTACTATACTTCAAAGTTAGTTGCAAAAAAAGGTTTCAGGACACGCAATGCAAGGAAAACATGAAATCTCTGACAATAGTGGTGGACAGCTACCACATTTTTTGAACCATTGGGTAGCTTTAATATGGTTGATGTTACTCAATCTTTAATATCCAACACATTTCATAGAACAGTCATGACATGTGATTGAGGAAACATTTATTTGTTTATTTGTTTATTTGTTTATTTGTTTGTTTGTTTATTTATTTATTTATTTATTTATTTATTTATTTATTTATTTATTTATTTATTTATTGTAGATCTTACAATGTACCATTGTTTCTACTTTGTCATGCTATTATTTATAGTCAATCTGTATGATCTCCTTGCAGCAGCTAATTTAGGTAGTACACTTTTTCTTCAGCTTTTTTGCAGAGGTGGCATTTGATGTCTCTTGCTGTCTTTTCAGTTCTGGCTTTATATATATCTTTGTTCTTAAGGCTTGGTCTTGTGCAGCCAGGGTTAACCGTTCTCTCTCTTTTTTCAACTTTCCTGTTCTTAGCCATTGCCAATTCTTGTTAACTCTTGGCCTGCTAATTTTATTTTGTTTTTAAATGTACTGGCCATGTAATGCTTTGCCTCATTATATCTCTTTTCTGTTCTTCATTTGGTTATTTTCTCTAGGCCAGTTTGGTTTCTCAGTAAGGCTTATTCAGAAAGCCTTTATAGTACAGTAGCTTCAGTAAATCTTCATCACTGTTTTTCAGATACTCTTCCAGTGCCTTTTAATAAATGTTAACATATCATTAATTTAACTTATTAATATTTGTTTATTTAGTTTTAATAATTAATAATTTAGTAAAAAGCAATACACATTTTATAACTGTACAATGAAATATATAAAACATGTAAATATGACATAATTTATATTAATAAAAAGAAAACATAAATATAAAATACACAATTATTAATAAATATATACATTTTAATGAAAAATTGTATGATTTCTCAGACAGATTTTTAGACTGGATTGGGCATCGAGTCCTTCCCAGGGACCTACTGTTATCAAACTGAGCTGCTGTGATAGAATTAGATATGTATAAGTAGTTTTTTATAGCCCTAAATCAGTGCTGCTCTGTTCTTATATTCCCACTATCACAATAGATTTCAAAAGTTTGTTTTTCTCAACAGGTGCAGAAAGCAGATTAATCACTTTTCCTCCTTACTGTTCTAAATATCTCTGCTTTTCTTTTCCTTTTTTCAAATAGGCATCAAAAACCATTTCTGGAATATGGGGATGCTGTGATGCATGGGCTAGAAGCTGGTCCCATTTCATGGCTCAGAACTCATTCTATCTGGGGAAGGTACTTATCTTAATTATACTTGTTTATATCATCTATGGTGATCAATTTAAATTGTCCCTTAAAATGGAGGTAATTTTTTTTGCTTTGTGGGTTATGAATTTTATGAGTTGCATTTGCAGTACATAGGATTCGCTGCTGCCTGGGAAAGCCAAGAGAAATCATCAAAATCATAAAAAAGCGAAAGTTAGAATATTTTGGACATGTGATGTGACACCCAGAAAAATATTATATTTGATTGAACTGAATCAGCTGTTACATTCATTGCCAAATATAACTAACTATGAAGGTCCCAATGGGATAAATATACAATTGGCTAAACCATACCAAGTATATTGTTTACAGAATTGAGATCTTGCAGATTGAAGATAATAGTGTAGTATCAGAGACATCCAAAAGTTGACTTGAATTCAAGTAGTAATAAAATAATCAAATTTCCATTTAAAATGTTTTATGGAATTTAACTATTTGATAAATCCATTACATTGCAATTTTGGCAAAGGTTTTTGAGAGCGGGTCTTAACTACTTGGAAAAATTAATTGAGAAAAATAATACTATAATGGGGAAAAATTATTACTTTGCCATTGTAATCCTCACATGACATGAATTTTATTTGCTGTGATTCATTCTGTCTCTGGTTGCATTATAAGATGCCAACATATTTTTGAATTTTCATTAAAATCGAGCACTATATTTTTAATTGGACTTTGTATCTAGCAATATTTCAGAAGATTGCATTGATACATCAGGAAGATTAAATATCTACAACTGTTAATCTTGTTTACTTACAGTATGTTTTGTCTTTTAGGTACCTAGTGGGTTTTTTCTTAATTCTTACTCAGCTGGGATTCTGTTGTGTATATTTTGTATTCCTTGCTGACAATTTCAGACAGGTAAGAATCAACATAATGAAATGTGTTATAATATCCAAAGCAACTATCACTAAAAATTCAGGATTGTAAACTCTTTTGTGTGTGTGTGGTGAGAGACTCATGGCTGAGTCTTGTTATTGTAAATTTTATGTATCCTCCTGCAATTAGAAAGACTCTGAACTAAGATATTTCCCAGAAACAAAACAAACTGTCCTATATTTGGACCAAGAGAAAATGAGAGTAAGTATGGTACAGTATTAGATTAGGATTGGGAAGATTTAGATTCAAGTACATTGCCTGGTACAAAAGGGCATTTTGTGTCAATCATTTCTCACCCCAATCACCTTGTAAAATTTGGGAAACCTGAGAACAAAATTTTGTGTATGCTACTTCTCTTAGAAGAATGGCAATATATACATCCAACCAATAAATGAACATGTAGAATATTTTCATTAAATTTACAAAATATGAAATGCATTTTTCTCAAATTTGGTTCTCACTTGTCATCTCAGATGTGCTTCCTTCATGTCTTGTGAAATCATAAAGGATATGCTGAATTCAGCAGTATTAATCTTTGAGGGAAGCAGAACACAAAAGTGCCACTGTCTTACCAAAGGCTGTGCTTTCTCATGTGGAGTTGTTGCTTTCTGAATTTGAGAAAAATATTTTCATTTTTATTTGTCTGAAACAAAACATGATGAATCATGAGACATGAGTCAACAATTCAATTCCATTTTTGAATATACTATAATGAGTTGTATAACTTGGTAAGCGCTTCTTGTCCTGATCTAGATACCATAAGTTTAATATTTGCTAAATGGGGCCAGTGTCTCAGCAGATTTCATAATACGTTTACCCTAAAGCTAAAGCCAAATGGAGTCTTTTTGTGTGTTTAATTTTATAAAGTATTGACTGTCTGCTTTGATATTTTTTTTTTGTAAAGAGGGCAGTTGGTGCCCTCTTGTGTGGGTGTTCAGAACCATCTGTTCCTTTTGAACTAATATCTGAGTATGAAATCACGAATGGTATCCTGTGAGAAGTGGGAGTCTAAGCTCAGTCTTTCTTAGCATCCTGGCGTTAGTGTTGTGCTGCTTGCTTATGATCATATTTTTAAAGTACTTGGAGTGTGCAAACTTGTACATCCTGCTTAATTAGGCTGGAATTAGAATTTATTTTATTCGTTTATCAAATTTCTATCCCACCCACCATACTTATGTGAAGTATGGTGGGTGATTTAAAATCTGTGACTTATGTGATCTAAATCTGGGTGATTTAGAGAGGCTTTCTCTACCTTCTGACCTCAAGTGTGTTAGACTAACTCTCGTAATCCTATATCTTGTGTAATGAAGCCCTACACTTCTAAGAAGTAGCAGATCGGGGCAGTCTCATGTTAACCTACAGTTTTGTTATAATCGCTTTACAAATCATGTGGAAGACAGCTGGTTCATAAGCAATTTATTTTTATAATTACTCAGGTAATATCTTCTGCCAATGGTACCACCAATGATTGCAATGCCAATGAAACTTCTCTGTTGGCTCCAACAATGAGCTCTCAGTTATATATCCTGTCCTTCTTACCATTTGTGATACTGCTCGTCTTCATCCAGAATCTCAAGATTCTTTCCATCTTCTCCATGGTGGCCAATATTCTGATGTTGAGCAGCCTGATAATGTTATATCAGTACATTGTCTGGGTATGTATAAAACTGATTCCTTTCAGCATCTTCTTAGCACTTGGTCCTGCCATTTTGTTGGTTTTGCATATATAATAATAATAATAATAATAATAATCCATACCAATAAAATACCAATAGTCATAGTTCGCCTTGGGTGCAATCCCAAAACAACTAGGACACCACTTAAACATGGTAGGCATTGACAAATTTGCCATCAGTCAATTGCAGAAGGCAGCTTTACTAGGAAAAGCTTCCAAGTCAAGTCAAGTCAAGTCACGTCAAGTAGGTTTTATTGTCATTTCAACAATATACAGTGCATTACACAGTGAAATGAAACAACGTTTCCCCAGGACCAAGGTGCTAAATCAGACAACATAGATAAAAAAGAAAAAGAGCAGGACACAGAACTACACATAGCTCTAAAGCTAAGAACTTAGAGGGGAAAAAAGCTAAACACACAAGTATTTATGGTTCCAGTTTCTTTGTGTTGAGGAATCTGATGGCTTGTGGAAAGAAACTGTTATACAGTCTGTTTGTGCGGGCCTGAATGCTTCTGTACCTTTTTCCAGATGGCAGGAGAGTAAAGAGCATGTATGAGGGGTGTGTGTGGTCAGCCACAATATTTCTGGCTTTATGAATGCAACATGTGTATATGTCCATGACAGAGGGAAGAACAACCCCAATGATCTTCTCTGCCATCCTCACTATTCGCTGTAGGGTCTTGTGATCCAAAATGGTTCAATTCCCAAACCAGGTGGTGATGCAGCTGCTCAGGGTGCTCTCGATGGTCCCTCTGTAGATGGTTGTGAGGATGTGTGATGGAAGCTGTGCCTTCCTCAGTTTCCTCAGAAAGTAAAGACACTGCAAAGTCAAAGCAAAAGGTAAGTTTTATAAGGAGCAGAAATACAGGCAGTCCTTGAGTTACGACCACAACTGAGCCCAAAATTTCTGTTGCTAAGTGAGACCTTTGTTAAGTGGGTTTGTGCCATTTTACCACCTTTTTTTGCCACAATTCGATTAACTGAATCCACATACTTATTAAGTTAGTAACACAGTTGTTAAATGAATCTGACTTCCCCATTGATTTTGATTGGGAGAACGTCACAAAAGGGGATCCCTGCAACCGTCATAA
>JANHFJ010008470.1:16575-26910 GCA_032468195.1 Cerberus rynchops
GTGTACAGCCAATCTAAAACCAGACATATAAAAATTAAAATAGAATTAAGAACAGATTAAATCGATGGCCCAAATCCAATTAAAAATTAAGCACTAACCAATTAAAAATCCAAAATTTAATTCATTTTTAATTAAAATTTAAAAATTTAAATCCCGCTAAGTATTAGGCCAGACCGGCTTGTTGAAACAAATGGGTTTTTATAAATAACTGCCTTGAGTCATTTTTCAGAATGAGATGGGCAGCATATACATGTAATAAATAAATATGCTTCCAGAGAAAAATGAGTTATTTGGTAAGCTATTGCTGTTTGAATGTAAATTTAAAATGTAACCTCTTCAGTTATTTATTTGGCATAGTATGATAATGTAATAATGTGGAGGACTAGCTCTGCCCTTTCAAAAGTAGGTATACTACC
Organism: Cerberus rynchops; assembly: GCA_032468195.1. Taxonomy (NCBI): domain Eukaryota; kingdom Metazoa; phylum Chordata; class Lepidosauria; order Squamata; family Homalopsidae; genus Cerberus; species Cerberus rynchops. The sequence goes on from JANHFJ010008470.1 coordinate 16,992, forward strand.
AAGTTGAAGCATAATCAGGGTGAATATGAAGAGGTAGATCATTACTTGCAGATTGAGATTCCTGTTTCAGGATACCAGTTACTCCATACAAAAGATTATTGTGCTTTGGTTTGAATATTACTGGAATTCTAATTAGTAGGGTTGTACCTCCTTACAGTTTCCTCTTTCATTAATAAATGGATGAAAAAGATTCTAATAAGCCAAGAAAAAAACAGCTTTACTCACCAACAGAAGTTTGAAAGCATACCTATGTATTCAATACATTTGCCAATTACAGAATCACCAGCTCACAGCTTATGTTGAATGAAATAACATCATAAAGTTGGGAAGAACAATTTAGATTTTCAGTCTGAAATTTTGCCCAATATAGAAATATAAATTAAAGCATTCTGAGTAGATACTTTGCATTCTGTACCTAAGCAAATCTAATGAAAAGGAACTCTCCATTTCTCTTGATAATTAGTTTCACTATCAGACTGCTCTGAATGTTAGGAAGGTTTTTCTAACATTCATTTGCCATATGCCTTCCCACAACTTTTTTTCTGTGTAATATTCACACATATTCAGGCAATCTTACCCATTTTTGTTTGTGTCCTTCCAAATGGTAGGAGAGTGATACCATAACTTCCCCATGTTTTTCTCTGTTTGGTGCTAATTATTGTGAGTTTCTTTAATTTTAGACTGACTTTCTAATTGCTATCCAGAATAATATGGGATCTCTATCAGATATTTACTAATAACAATAGCATTGCCACATTCTAAGGAGGTTATAAGTAACTTGTAACCACAATTAAACCCAAAATTTCTGTTGCTAAGCAAGACAATTGTTAGGTGAATTTTGCCCCATTTTATGACCTTTCTTCCCACAGTTGTTAAGTGAATGACTGCATTTATTAAGTTAGTAACATAATTGTTAAGTGAATCTGGCTCTCCCATTACTTTGTTTATCAGAAGGTAACAAAAGGTGACCACATGACCCCAAGACACAGCAACTGTCATAAATATGAACCAATTGCCAAGCATCTGAATTTTTCTCGTGTAACTTTGGGGATACTCTAATGGTCGTAAGTGTGAAAAAGGGTCATAACTCACTTGTTTTAGTGCAGTTTAGTGCAGTTGAGACTACCAATACAAATGTAAAAAGATGGGGTGGGGTAAAGTTGGATGTGACTTCTTAATACATCTATCTTGACTTCTAGTGATTACTGCATTGTTTCCAAGATGCTTACTGATCAGCCTTTTTACTTTGATAATATCTGGGTATGCTGTATCCTTGGGCTATACAGGTGATACAGTTGTGCAGTTGCACTGCTTAGAAGCTGTAAGGTTCAGGATGGAGAAGAATGAATACAGAGTGACTGGGTGTTTCAGAGTTATCTGATTATAGAAATATTTCACCTCTGGTTCTGGATGGAGTTCTGTTCATAATAAGGTTTTCCTAAATTCACAGCCCCTGCTGAAAGAGCAGGTGACAGTTCTGATCAGAAGGATTTTTAATAGTTTCATCTGATGCAGCAATAACCTTTTCTTCAGTGAAATGTCCTTCTCATGGATATTTACATCTGTTTGGACTATTATAGTGCATTCCATTTGAAAACAGTAAGCCAGGGGTTTCAAACTCAAGATCCGCAGGCCGGATTCAGCACATGGTGGTCATGTGCTCAAAATTCAGGCACTCGGCAACCAGCATGTATTTATGATGGTTGCAGTGTCCTGGGGTAGAATAATTGCCATTTGCGACCTCTTCAACTGGTTTCCAGCAAGCAAAGTTAGTGTAGGAAACTGGGTTCACTTAATAACCATAGTGGTTTGCATAACAACTATTGGCAAAATAGGTCATTAAATTGGGTAAAACTCATTTAATGACTGCCTTATTTAGCAACAGAAGTTCTGATCCTAATTGTGGATCTAAGTTGAGGACTACCTGTGTAATTTTAATAGATTGTAGTAATAGGATATAGTTGATACAACTAAAGAAAGATGTGTAGATCTTTGATACCTGACTCATGGAGGACGATTAGGTTAGTTTAAATCAGATTTAAACCCAAGTGACTTGGAGTCAGAGTTTCTTAAGCAAGTCTATTTTGCATAATTTTTTTTTTATAAAATTGTTTCAGGAACAAATATAAGGTACCAAATATGAAAACTAGTTTTTAGATTTGTCCCAGAGATTCATCAACTTTTGCCTATTGTTGGCAACCTGTGATATGTAGACCCGAAGCAAGTACAACTCTCTTCAGTTTTAAAACTAGAGTAGAAAAGACTCAGTACATCAAGGAGGAAAAATATCAATAGACGAAAGAATTTGGGGAATAGAAAATTTCACTGCTAAAATAAATAGGATACAGAATAGTTTATCTAGATACAGACGTGGTATGTACAGTTGATATGGTTAGCAGATGGTATGCATTGATACAAAAAATGCATATATGTTGAAGATATAGGTTAGTTTGTAGCTCAGTGATAAACAAGAATTTGTAAGATGTGTGGCAAGTGATACATAAATCTATGCTTGTAAAGCAATCAGATAAACTGCCAATTGACTAGGGTCACAAAGTTAGACTTATCATGATTCCTTTTGTTTTACGGTTGATTAATAACAATGCCCAGCGAGCAAAGTGGCCAGGAGATGAGGTGAGAAGCCGGAAGGCGAGGCGAGGGACCGTGTGTGACAAGGAATGGCTTGGAGGGGAGGGGCAGCGAGGCAGGTCTGGACATAGTGGGGAGAGGCCAGGCTAGGTGAGGCCCCCTCGATGTGAGTGACGTTGAGTTGGCCATGGCCACACAGTCACATGACCACCCAGCCATGCCTACCCAGCTGATCATTAGGGCAGAGAACTGGTTGTTAAATTATTTGAATCCCACCACTGAATATATGCCCTCTTGGGGAAGACTGACGCAAAATCATAGGTAAATAGCTTTGCCTGTTTTTTGCTACCTGTTATTATTTTTCCATCTTCACTTAGCAGCTGATTTGTTTAATATCATATCTCATCAACTTAGAATTTATTTATTTGTTTATTTATTTTATCGGATTTATATACCGCCCCACTCTCCCTAAGGACTCGGGGCGGTTAATTCATGCTTAGGCCTATAATTTTTATATTTTTTTATTGGAACATTCAGATTAAACAAAGTTTAGGCTTTTTTGAGCTTTATATTGAATGGAAAACAAAGTTTAAGTGACTCTTTTTATAAGAGTCCAGCTTCCAATATTAAAAGCAAGAAAACAGAAAACCAATAACATTTCAAAAATAAAATTGAATGCTAATATAACATCTTATTTTAAAAAATTAAATTCAACCTACAGGGAATCAACTCATAGTTAACAGGCTTTTTACTCTTGTATACCTTACATTCAGTTCATCAAAATGAAAAATAATTTTAAAAAGAGTGTTTAAATGGCTGCTTTTGTAGTTCAATAATTATAAATAAAACCTTCACAATAGTTAATTGAATAAAATGTCAGTTTGATCTTAATTTTATTCCCAAAAATTTTTCTTCCATAGTTAATCCTCAGTAATGTGGACAGTCTACTATACGTTGACACAGACATCTTGTTCTTAAGACCTGTTGATGATATCTGGTCTTTCCTGAAAAAATTCAACTCTACCCAGATTGCTGCTATGGCATCAGAGCATGAAGAACCTCGTATTGGATGGTATAATCGCTTTGCTAGGCACCCATTTTATGGAAAAACTGGAATCAATTCTGGAGTAATGTTAATGAACATGACCCGCATTAGAAGAAAATATTTCAAGGTAGTGTGTGCTTTGGTTCTTTTTCATTGTTGGAACTTTTCTGTAAATTAAAACAGCATGTTTTTTAGTATTGTCACAGAATGGATTCTAACTAATCCCATATAAACACCATATATTGTTAATTCTCAATATTTCTTTTAAAATAAAATACTTTTTGTCATTTATTTTTTCATTATTCTTCTGCTTTTTCCTACCTACTCATTTCTCATTGTTCTTTTATCTTGAAACTTCATGATAAACTGACTCAGTAATTTGTACTATGAGTATGTATGCAAACTAACCAGAAGGTGGAGCTATTAGACTACTTTATAATGTATGTAAGATTATGTACAGTCATTTTAAGACATTTGTTTCATTCTCACAATCTGTCCAAAATAATGTTCTGTTTAAGGACATTGTTCATAAGTGATAGAGTCATGAAATGTTTCATTCCAATGTAAAAAATGTAGTCTAGTTTTTTACTCCTTATGCAAACTACAAATCAGGGTATGAAAATACAACATCTACTACCTTTTCCAGTTTTTAATTTTAGACTGTTTGAACTGAAAATAGGACTTTCAGGTGCCTTCTAACATGCCTTTGGATTCCATGTGTCATTTGTGCCCTGAAAATTTTTATTAAAAAAGAAAGAAAAAGCAATAGGAAGAGCCAGGATTTAATCTTGAAAGTTGAAACTATTCTTGAGACTCGTATGCCATTTTCAAATTTAAATATTTATAGTTAGCTGAACATTATTTTGTTTAGTCTAAAAATGTTTCATGCATTGTTGGACAACTCTGTTTTTGCAGAGATTTCTTTCTTACTCATTTTTGGAAAGTATTTTATATTGACCCATGGGTATATTTGTTGTACTTGTAGAAGTTTGTAGTTTAATCTGGTACAATCTAAACTGAAGATTCTTTTGGTTTTATAAATATTTAATTATTTTAAAAAACATTGCCTATTTAAATCAGAAAGACTTATTACTGTGACATAATACTGCATAAAAATGAGGCATTGTATGATAAAGATTAAAGAAGCATATATTTTATCATAAAAAGTAGGATCTAAATCCCCCTACCTGAAATTCTGGTATTTTGATTTTGAAGAATGATATGACATCAGTACGATTACGTTGGGAAGAAATTCTTATGCCGCTGCTGAAAAAATACAAGTTGAATATAACATGGGGTGATCAGGATCTTTTGAACATTATGTTTTTTCATAATCCTGGTAAGTTGCTTTTAAAAATGCAATTTTAATTCTCAATCTTAATATGATATTGCTATTTGTGTTATACAAATGTACTGTGTTTTAAAGTGCTCCCAAGAAATTTAGTGTGTCAAATTTTTCAACTTTCAATTTCCAAACATTAGGGGTGTTCAAAAGTTGTGACATGCCTTGGGGTTTGTAAAGATACTCTTTACTTTACTTTAATATAATTTAGATGTGCTTGGTAAATAATTACACAAATATAATCTTTTAACATTTTGCTTGTTTCATTTCACCGGTTCAACTGTAGATAGAATTCTTTATTGGCCAAATGTTTATTGGCTGTTCACCGCCCCGAGTCCCTAGGGAGAGGGGCGGTATACAAATTAGATTAAATAAATAAATAAATGTCAGACAAATACAATTTCAACAGGCAAGGTTTAAAATGCATGCATACATTTTAAAAATGTTGACCCTGGTCATACTTTTTTTGTGGGGTAAGCCTTCTATAATGGGAATTCTGCTGTCCCAACCAATCTCCAGCATAATGCCTCTGCCTTTATCATGAACAGCATGTGAAGAGAAGTTCTGTCAAGCTCTTAAGTCACAAGCATACTGATTATCTGAGTAGGTTTCACTGGGCAAGACATTATGAGAAAATGAATGATTTACTTGTTTTGATCAGAAGTTTGAAAGCATAACAAATGCTAATAAAAATCTAGCTTTATCAATCTTTAAAAATTCTAGTTCCTTAAAAAAATCAGCATCTACTGAAGAACTTTGTGAAAATAATCACTACTTGGCCACGAGGAAATCATCACACGCATAGATTAATAAGCAGACACATAAACACACTGAAATATTAATGTTTATTTAAGTATAAGAACAGACAAGAGAAGGTTTGGATACTTAACTGTCAATCATGTTGGTGACATGGACTCTTCCAGAGCTCTTTAGCTGTTAGCTTTTCATGCCTTACATTTGTGCTTCTCACAACCCATATTGGCTGTTTTTTGTCTTTCATTGCTGCAGCTGTTGTTGCTAAGCTGTCTATACTGTTGCTATGATTTGCAAGACTTCTGCATTTGCTAGATCATGGTTGTCTCTGATTAACAGTAATACCATTCATACCACTTGCAGTCTTCTCTCCAGTTTCTAAATAAATGAGAACAGTTTAATAACAAGGAATAGCTTCTAGGACCTAATATTTGGCTGTAGGAGTTTACCATTTTTATGAGGGGCAGGAATCAGGATGAGTTTGGTAGCACTTTCCGGCCAATACATTGTATTTAAAAAAATGTTAAGCTATGCTCACAACATTTTATACCTTAATGTATTGGAAATGGTATTACCAGACTCCTTCTGATCTAAGGCTACAATAGAGTAACACAGTGGTTCTTCTACAATGTCCATAATAGAGGGAAATTATCCTAAATTATAGCTACTCATACCTAAAGAAGATTTGATTGATTTATTAATTGATTGACTATGTGCCAACAAGTGGATTCTTACTCAATATGTAGATAGATTTTCTCCAGGAGCATCATTCTCCAATCTGGCCCTTCAAGGTTTCCAGCAATGTTATAATTGAGTCAGTCTGCCTTGAGGTTGTTTATCCCGTTCTCATTTCCAACATTATGAAATTCTCCAGAGATTTAGCTCTTCAAATAATACATCCAGAGTATAATAATTAAAGAAGAATGTACATGCTTTTGTGATAATTTGGAATGAAATTAAAATACCTGTAAGCTAAGATCAATTGGACTTAATTAACATTTTATGGGAGACCACAAGGAAAGCCAGGGCTGTAGATCAGGTTGCTGAAAACAGATCCAAAGAAGGCAATGGCAAGCAACACTGTTGTCAAGAAAACTGCACAAATTATGTCTATACAATCAGACTTAACATAGCTGTATACGTATGAACAAAATTAAGTCAGCAGAACTCTTATCTACAATGTGCCATATTGCTGCTTGTCAGCCCTTCAGAGTAGACCAGACTAGGAAACCAAAGTTATAAATACTAATACCAGTTTTATTGTAAGGTTACAAGAAGAGAAATTTGAAAATCTAAAGATGCTTTCTTCCCTCCCTTTATTTTTATGAGAACTAGAAAGGTATCAGGTTTGAGACACTTTTCTCAGATTACAGTTCTGCTCAGACTCAAATTTCTTTTATCAAATCAGTGTCTTTCTTGGATGCAGTTCTTTTGTTCAAAGTTATTCCTACTACCAATTATACTGCTATGTTCACTCAGCCGACTTACAGTGATTAACTGAATTACTGGTATGCTTTTTTCTGTTCCTGAATTCATGTGACACATTCACCTGTCAATTAATTGCATGGATTTGGTTGGCCAAAATATGTAAAATATGATTGGCTGCTTTATAAATTACATTAAATTTGACTGAACAGTTAACCAGAGAAGAAGGTGGAATATTTGTTCAGGACTAGTATATTTGCTTGGAATAGTTTTCATTTATATCCTGTCTTTCAGGTCAACATTAACATGCAAAATGGCTTAAATACACAGAGTTATACCTATTCTCAAATAAGCATACTGACTCATTTAAAAAGGTTGATTATATGGCACCAAATGACAGATTTTGAAAGCTTGCATTTTATCTTATTATTATTTTATCGTTGAGTCTGCCTAATAATTATGGCATTTCTGTAAAATGAATACTGGATGTTTTTTTTCTTCTGGCCAGTACAATTTACAAGTCTGAATAATAAATAAATTGACAATATTCACCATTTAACCTGATGGAAAATAATTGATCATTACATTTTGCTATTCCACAGAACATTTTAAAATCAGCAAGAATTTCAGGTTGAAGAGTACATAGTTGGATATGCCCCTCCATTCTTTTTCTTCACACAGCAGCGGGCAATTTTATTGGATGCTGAATTGCAGTAAATCAGTGTTTTTCACCCTTGGCAACGTAAAGATGTTGGCTTTCAACTTCCAGAATTTCCTAGCCAGCAGAGGAATCTAGAACTGATCTAATTTAATGGGACTTAATCATATGTGATAAGATTTCATCTTTAAAAAGCTTCAATAATAAAAAGTAACCCTAAACTATAGCAGAAGACTGCAGTTCTGGACTTATATATCCAAGACCCTTTCTTTCTAATAAACTTGTATGCAGGTAGTACTTGACTTACAACCACAATGGAGCTCAACATTTCTGTTGCTAAGCGAGACAGATGTTAAGTGAATTTTGCCCCATTTTACAACCTTTTCTTACCACAATTGTTAAGTGAATCACTGCAGTTATGTTAGTAACACAATTGTTTAGGGTATTTAGATTTCCTATTGACCTTGTCTGTCAGAAGATTGCAAAAGATGGTCACATGATCCTGGGACATTGCAACCGTCATAAATATGAGTCAATTGCCAAGCATCCAAATTTTGATCACGTTACTGTGGAGATGCTGCAATAGTCGTAAGTGTGAAAAACAGCCAAAACTCTTTTCAGTGCCGTTGTAACTGAACAGCCACGAAAGGAACTACTAACTATAAAGCTAAGCTAAAACACCCTTTTTCCATTGCCCTTTTAAGTGGCTTTGAGTAGTCTTTCATTTCCCATTTAAAAGGAGGCTCGGCCAAACAAGCCATTTGAGCTTTGTGTGTGTGTGTGTGTGACTTCTCTGATCAGAATCATTGGAGGTTGGAGACACAGATTTCGGGTGAGTAAATCTGGGTTTAGTCCAGATGAAAAAGAGAAACCCTTTGAATCTGCTTCAGAGCAGATTTCTTAATACTTCAGTGAATGTTTATATTTCACAGTGCATTGATTGCTAGTGGATTATGCACTTAAATAAAATGTACTTTGTGCTAATGTGAACTGGATAAAAGGTGCACTCCCCATTCACCCCAAAATCTCATAACTACTGGTATCTAATAGGCGTGAACAGTATGAATTACATTGCTCGCTGTGCCCAATGACTTGCTATATAAGGATGAGAAAAATGTCCGTATTTTCTCCTATCTTGAAGTTCTCAAAAGAAACTAGTAGACTTAAAGTGAAACACGGCAAATAACTGTCTTGTGAAGATTACTTAAAGTATCCATCTTTCAGGAACTTGTAGACCAGTAAGAAGGAGAAAGACTGCATAAAACTAAGATTTGTAGGAATGTGTAGGGAGTTACCTATTGTGCTTTGTTAAAAAAGGAAACTTTGTAATGTTTGAGATGGGATGCCTCTCGCGTATTGAAATGCTAAATTCAGAAGATTGTGGATAGGAATTATATGCCCAAACCATGCATAAAGTTTCTGAATAGCATTTGTCCCTTCCCAGGATCTGGTAACACATGCATCGCATCCCAGCACTATCCTTCAAGCCTCCAGAATTTAAGAGGAAAGTTTTCACCAGAAAATAAAGACCATTTAGTTTTCTGGGGTTTTCTAAAGTTGGGAGCATTTTTTTTGCTTGCTTGCTTGCTTTTAGCATTAAATAGTTGTGATCTGTAAAATATATGTAATTGTGTTATCTTAAGTGATTTTCATGTTGATTCAGAATATAAAGACAATCAAATCCGCAAACGTGGATGTTTTTGTTTTTAATTAAGATTTTTAAAAACAATAATAAAACACAGGGAAATCACCTTTGAGTGGTTGGAGGACTTTGGAATGGAAAACCATTTGTGTGGGCTCAGCAGAAAGTGAGGAATACAATCAAGTTTTAGTTTTAGTAGGCCCTGTTCCTGCAGGAAGACACATGTTTGTATTTCAGGCAGATGCTCCTAATCCAGGACTTATTCCTGATGCAGATGCTGTAGGTGTTAACAGTTGTCTTAATCACTTGCACTTAACAGAGGTCAAGAATTTATCAGAGTTGGCTATTATATAAACAATGAATATACTGAAACAGAATTGAGGCAAAACCCTCCAGTAAAGCCAGACTTTTCTAAGCTCCAGAGGAATATTTTGGCATCTAATCCCATAGTCACAAGATTCCATA
>JANHFJ010008471.1:24680-35133 GCA_032468195.1 Cerberus rynchops
ATGACTCATGGACTTCAACTCCCAGAATTCCTGAGCCGCCATGGCTGGCTCAGGAATTCTGGGAGTTGAAGTCCATGAGTCATGAAAGAGCCAAGGTTCCCTACCCCTGATATATGGTCTGGTAAAGGCATCTTTGCTGCATCTGTTTGTGAAATAGGTTATTACAAACTCTTCTATTTTTAACACTGTTGCCAATTTCCAATCTTCTGTTTTGCTGGAAGAGTAAGAGGGTGCTGGAAAGTCAGCTTCGAAGCATTGTGGAAGAAACATATTATCTGGCTCATTTTCAATCTGGATTCAAGCATGTGTATGTGACTGAAACAGCATTAGCTCTCCTCGTTGATATTTGTTCTGGTATCTTTCTATGCCATCTGTGAGAATTGTGGATCAGAGCACACTTATACAGGTACAGTGGTTCTACCTAGCATGCTAATAAATTTCTATTGATGTTTCCAAGATCCTGCACTTTATATAATACTTACATTAAATACATTATAGTATAATTCTTGCTTCCTTGATTATGCCTTGTGATGGTCTCCACACCTACCTAGAGTGAGAGGATCTCAAAACAATGACCCATTCTCACATTGCTACTCATCTAAGTTACACAATGTGTTTTCTGTGAATGTCTCTTTGAAAACAACTGTGGCAGGCATGGCAGAAGCCCAGGACTGGAGGAGAGTGCACAAGTGGAGCAGACTAACTAGGCAACATGCAACTTTTTCTATCAGCTTCCCAATTGAGTTTGTAGGGAAGCTGGCAAAAAAAGTCACAAAAAGCAGTTGCAATTATGGGTGCTGGAATCTGGTCATAGCTGCAAACCAATTGCCAAATACCTAGATCATGATCATGTGACCATGCAGATGTTGGGACAGCTGGAATGCCAAGGACTAGTTGTAACCCCCATGTGCTCAGCTTTGAATGATGCTGAACAAATAGTCATAGGTTGAGGACTACCTGTATTTGAAATATGTTCTCAAATCTATATTTTTTCATGAACTTTTACTCAAAAGTGAACCAAATACATATAAGCCCATATTCTAGCTTTAGTCCTTCTTCCATTTTAACTTCTCTCCTTTCATTGCTTTTTACTGAAACAGAATAAATGCCTAAAAACAAAAGCCTCTTTTTACTGTTAGTTTTTTTTATCATATTGCACTAAAAGAAGACTACAAATTTCAGATTACACTGGCCATTAGACCGTTATGTTTTTCATACTCCTTGTCATTTCAAAATGCCTGATGTTTAATATTATCCTTACTAAATTGTGAAAAAGCCAGTGCTGACTGTACAACTTCGATTTATTTTGTGTGCTTTTAAAGGATATAAATAATGACCAAAATTACAAAATTTATAACTGGAAGCCCAAGCATATTTACAGAGAAGAATTTGTTGCAGTGAGGCTACTATTTGCTTGTTCCTATACAATGTTCCTTTGGGTATTATTTTCAATGTTTAATATCAGCCTACTACATACATATCAACAATGATAGGCAAAATATATACAAGGAACTAATTGGTTCAAGTATCTTGTATTAAAAGGTTCTTTTGTCATCCAGAGCTATGATTAGGATCAACTAAACCATATACAATTTTCAGTTTTAAATTGAGTTTCATTATCGATTTTGCTAAAAATTCCATTGAGTGTAACTGAATTTTCAGTTATATATGAAAGAATAATAAAAAACATTGAAGTCAACCACACTATTCATAAATATCTCTATAATGATGTCCAAAATGACTCACAATTTTGACTGGATAGAATATACATTTAAAATGCTGTTTTTCGCCTATGATCAATATTTTTACTGTAATTTATTCAGTTCCACTGAAATATACATAAATGTTATTGTACAAATACTCCACGAAGACATTAAAAAATTAAAATACTTGAAACAAAACTGTAAGCAAATTTCATTAAATTCCATGTTAAGCCTGTGCTCAACAGGTTATTTTGTGGAAACAATGTATTACTTTGGATTTTTTTAAACTTCATTTAGGAAAAAAAATCTTTTGAATTGAACTTTTTCATTAAAATCAGCTGCGACAGAAAATTTAATAAAAATTCCAGTTGGATTAAAACCATCTTTGAAACATTGATAAGCTTAAATGCATGGTTATAATAACTTGAAAAACTGTGTACAGTTGCATGTACCTTAGTGCAATTGCTGGGCAGTTTTTATTTTATTCTTCCAAAGTACAAAGCATCCAGTTTATAGATGGCACCACTATTACCACTGTCGCAAACAGTACAGCAGCAGTTTAACTTCAAATTAAATCCAAATTCTCTTCATAATTAATGATTTTCTTTATCATAAATATTCACACTTTTTCATATAATTTTTCCTCTGTCACACAAAAATATTTAATACAAGGTGCATTTTCATGCATTATTATTAATTCCTCTTCTTAAAACCATTTATCAATCTTAATACATTGTTATATAGAATCTCTTTTCTCCAGATGATTAAATGGCATGTAGTTTACAAAAAACAGCAACTAACAAATGAAGGAAATTAATAACTTGCTATTATTTTTAAACATATTAAAACAAAAATTATATAGGATTTTCATAATTTCTCAAATATAGTATTAAATAATCTGGGTCTATTTCAATGTTCAATTTGCCAAATAAGAAACCCAACTATAACTGAACATTGTATTACTAAGCAGCATTAATGTTAGAGACCTTTGTAAAAGTAGAACATTAAAATAGGAAATCAAAGAAAGCACTGTGGCAAAGTCCTAAGAAAATTGCGTGCACGAAAACTATCTCCCACTCCTCTTGTGGGCTCTTTGAAAAGTCTTCATCCCATGTCATTCTTCTGTCAACGCTGCAGGAAGAACAATCACCAGAAATGACCAGCAGCCTTTATATTTATATATATATTTATTTATATATATTTATGTTTTTGCTAGTTTCAAGGCCACTCAGTGCAGTCTTCCTCTCTGTTAGATTGAAGAGTTGCTTATCATGGAAAGGCTGTGCTGTGACTGCTTTGAGTGCAAGGCACAACAAGAAATGATGAACAGTTCATTATCAGAAAATTGTGGTTTCATACTTGGTATTAATTCCTCTTTTAGCTTCTTGTCCTGGTTCTACAATCCATGGTAGATTGGTAAGAGTCTTTTGTTCAGTAGGATCTATCTGCTTTGAAACAAATAAACATAGCAATGCTTTATCTATTTAAATTACAGAATTTTAAAACTATGTTTGAAATCTGTAAACATGGCACATTATCTAGATGTACCATATATTTTTTTTACCTACTGATGATCCAGTAGGACATTGGTTGTTAATTTTTTCTGTCCTTAACAAAATTGTGTTACAGGAATGAAATACATTACACTAAATCTGAAACTGAAGTATAACCTTACACCATGATGCAGCATGTGAAGTTTACAGATTGCAGATTGGACTGCAAGACTCACATTCTCTTCTAACTTTGAAATTACTCTAGGTACATATATTCAAAATACAACTGTTTAATCAATATCACAAAAAGCAGCAATCAGGAGGACCAGCAATTTGAAGGAGATGCATATAAAACATTAATAGTGAATAGTGTTCCTCATCTAGCTTGCAATATATGCATAGGAGTGTAACATTTCATATGTTCAAATCATAAAACAAACTCCAACAACCATAAAACTACCAAAACATAAAGGTGTTTTCATGAAAACTAACAAACACTTAAAATTTTCCTGTGGCTGAAAGCAGCATAATATTTATTGGAGCAAGCACATAATAAACTTAATATCACATGTTTTTGTTTTTGCGATGAAAAGAGGGATACCTAGGCTGCTAAAACAGGTTTTCCCTTCCCTCCCTTAAACTTGTGATGGAAATAGAATTTGAATTCTTGTTTCCAATAGTATAGACTTTTTGGTACATTGAATCAAATATTTATATAGCTGTCCTCCTACTGCCTTTTAATCAGATTAACGATCTCCAGGTTTACTTAGGAATCATCCTTCATGTAATTCCCACAACAGCCTGAGTGGAGTGATTTTTCAAGCCTGTAGTGTTGGAAAGTAAGGTTTGAAAAACCACTCCACTCATACATAAGTTTTAACCTTCTACATGTAGACACCAATTTGATCAGAGTATTGCCAACTACATCATATCCTGCTACTCCAGATTTTATTTATAAGACACTCTGATTTTCATTTTGTTTTATTTTTATCTTTTTATAACTGATATAACACCTATTATTGTATATCATACACAATAAATGTTACAAAATAGGTGTAAGTGATATGAATAACTAGTATTAGGCAGTAATTTCTGACATTTGATCTTGTAATAACTATTTGGGAAGTTAATTTTTTTGTCAGTTCTTTATTCCTCCCCAATGCACAGGTTGATGATAGATACTTTTTATTTTATTACAAATCTTCTATGAGCTTGGTCATGCCTTTTCATTTTATCCCTTCAGTCATAATAACTCTGAAAAATATGGCTATGGGGATCATGAATCCAATAATATCTGGAGAGGTGCGTGTACTTAAAACCCATTTATTTCAACAAGCTGGCCTAGCCTGATACCTCAGGGTTATAAATAAATTTTAAATAAATTTTAAATTTTGTATTAAATTCTGTTTTAAAATGGGGTTTCTTTTAATGAATTTAACTGTTTTAAAATATTTAATCAGCCAACTAATTTAATTAATTTTAATTGATCTTAACTTGTATTATTGTATTGTTTTTTATAGGCTGTTCACCGCCCTGAGTCCTTCAGGAGAGGGGCGGTATAGAAATTTAATAAAATTAAAATTAAAAAATTAAATTAAATATAAAATGAAGTTAACCTGGAGGCATAAGAGAATGTACGAGGGAAACTTGCATTTATGACTGCAGCGTTCACTTAACAATCACTGGGGCGGAAAAAATTGATCATGTGGATGCCTCAACATGACCGTCCTAACATAAGATGAAAATTCTGGACTCCATTACAGTCATAAGTTGAAAACTTAGACACATAGTACCCATTAACTGAGAAATGATCACAAAAACAAATTGTCTCATTCTTTACTGTACCTATGGCTTATTTTAAGTTTCACACACAGTAATTGTATATCATAAGTTCAATTATTTTTAATTTCCTCGATTATACCTAAGAGTTACCGTAGTGTAATGGCTAAAGACTCCAGGCTAGAATTCAGTATGTTCTTGTTCTGCCATAGACACAAAAACGGCTTGGTGATTTTGGGCCAGTCATTCTCTTTTTCTGCCCTAGGAAAAAAACAGTGGCAAACTACTTCAAAAAATCTAATAAAAAAATCTAATTAAAAAAACCCTGCAGGGTCTTCTCCAGGCAGTCTCCAGGAGTCAAGACTGATTTCCAAAAAAGGAAAGTTTCTACATTGTTAAAGTGATATCTTTTTAATTAACCCTGTCCATCTATCATTTGCTAACAACTTTTTGGATGGGGCTGCACACACAAATTTGGGGAGGAGTGGGGGAAAACTTTGTATGTGTCCCTAAGGTCATGCACCTTGACCCTAAGACAATCTTCTTCAGCCTGACAGCATAGATCTACCAGACTATTCCCATCCATCTATCCTCCCTGCTCTTGTTGGGTGGAACAAGAGGGGTTGTAATCAAACATTTGAAGTGCCCTGTATTGGGGAAGTCTGATTTACAATATTGCTGTCAGGTTAAACCAAACCCAGTGACTATAAGACATTACTTTGAAATTTGGATGCTCTAAACCATGGATGTCAAACTCGATTGTGTCATGTGATGTACCATGACTTTTTTGCCTTTGCAGAGCTAGGGTGAGTGTGGCCTATGTGTGATGCATCAGGCCCATGGGCCATCAGTTTGATACATCTTCTCTAAACCAAAAGTGCATAAATTGCACATTGCTTAATAATATAAATTAACCAGCACTCCACCATCTCCAAGAGATGTTTTGATTTTGATCTCCAAAAGGTGGTTTTTTTGGGGGGGGGTGTAGAAATGCAATAACTATTAGCAATATTTTAAATTTGCCATGCATTTTTCAGAGATACAGACATAGAAAGATAAAACATTGACTTTCTTCTTCATGCTATACTAAATTCCCTTCAAGATGTTTTCAAGCCTTCACATCTCTGCTTCAAGTTGACTGCTTCTCACTCATCAAAAGTGACATTTATAGTCTAAGCAGTGTTTCTCAACCTTGGCCATTTTAATATGTATGGACTTCAACTTTCAGAACTCTAGATGCTTGTTGGAAGTTGAAGTTAATATGGCTGAGTTTGAGAAACCCTAGATTCACGTGACAATATATGATTACCTCCAATGCTCTGTTCTTTTCCTGACTTATTCCCCACAAACTTCTGTGATTTCTGACTTGAGTCTATTCTGGCTGAAACTCTAGTAGTTGATGTTAACATCTAAGGAAAAGTGGGTCTTAACAAATAGGAAGATTTCTTTGAATTCACACATGTGAGAACGACAGGAAATAAAAGCCTCAAGACCAGGCTCATCACTCATGCTGAATATTTGGAAGATGTGTTTGTATTGGAAAGAGGGTTATATGAGCTTGTGTCAGGAACTTAAATGTAATGGATGTTTTTCCTTCTAGCTGTTGCGACTAGGTAAGGAAAGTAGACACTGGGGGCATGTGTCTTTGAAACACTTGTCCCTTTTGCAGTTGTAAAGGAAGAAACTATACAGAACTAAATGACAGGAGAGAGTCCTAAGCTAAATGATCAATGCTACCCTTGTTTACACTGTTCTCCTTCCTCTTTGTTACCCCCTCTCCACCCAAGCGGCACATGGTGTATTCCAATAGAGAGTTTGTTCCTTTTCCTGTTGTACTTTTGGAAAGCATTAGACAGGATACATCTGCAGGAATCCTAGAACCTAAACCTGCACATGCCATCATGGTGTTGTTGACTAACAGGTCATAAAAGGAGAGAGAGGGAAGAGGGAGAGGGAGAGAGAGAGAGAGATAAATATATTTCTTTGTTTCTTTGCATCCTTCCTTGTATCCACACCCAGTTCCGTATCTGACAACTATCTCTGTAGCAACCTATCTCATTATCTCTGAGAACAGAATGGAGGGACACTTATTTCAGTCAGCATTCATTGTTTTTCATGGTCTGCCTTTAGTTAAAGAAAGCAAGAAGTGGTGATACAGCTTTCACAGCCAGTCTTATAAATGCTTGAAGCTGAGTCGATCAAGGACATGAGACCTGCTTCATATCAAGAGGAAAATTAGGTTTGGGAGGTGTACTCCAAAATGAAAACAAAACAAAAATTGAGCCTCACTTTTAAATTCCACATCCAATGGGAAAAAAGGGAAAATATATATTTATTCATTGTGCTGCCTTTCCAAGCACATTTTCTGATCTTTTTTTTTAAAAAGGGTGTCGAAAAACAAAATGTGTTCTGTTAGAAGAAAGTTGTGAACAGTTGTCTTGTTTTTTTTATCTAATTCTTCTCTTAAAGAGTATTACTAGAGAAGCCATTGCACTGCGAAATATATGGAGAAGGGCACAGACTGTCAATTGTATAGATCAGTGCAGGAAGGAAGACATTTATCCAGCTTTATATAAGAGGAAACAAGTCATCACAAAATTATTTTTCACAATCTTTTATTATATTAAGATACCACAATAGCCAGTATGATGCAGTAATAGTTAGTTAGAGGCTCATACTCGGAACAGGAAGACTGATGATTTCCAGTTTATCCTCTGCTACAGAAGCCGACTGGATAACATTTGACCAATCCCCTACTTTTAGTGCCAATTTACCTCACAGTGTTGTGGGGAGAAATCGAAGGATGGAGTGTTATGTAGGTACCTTTAACTCCTGAATGAAGGGCAAGATCCAGCTCTAATGCTATAATAAATACTACCCTTACTTCATTCCATATTGAAGTTTGTTTATAAATTTCTATATGCATTTCCACTGTAATAATTTATAATGTTGCCCAACCGTTGTTGTGACAATATGTCTCTAATGAAGAAAGCAATGGCAGAAATGGTCACGATTAAGCATTTACTTTGGCATAATTGACTACCCAAAGCTCTGAGTCTTCTAGACATCACAATTGGTCCCAAACTGAAGAAAATATCTCCAGAGCAGGATATTAAGACTGCAGATCGGTATTCAGAATGAATTTGAAATACTATGGTTTAAAAATATTATATTTCAAGGGATTTCTGAAAAACGTTTTCATTTATTTTCATTGCTAAGAATGCATTTTTGTATGACATCCAAAGGTTTGGTCTCTTTTCTTCTAAGGCTTGTTAAGTGATAGCTGCAGGGATAAAGTGGTGCTTAACCCTTTCATCTCTCTCTCTCTGTCTCTGTTTTAAATAACCTCTTTCTCTTACTTGCTTTTCTATCTTAATGAGGAACTAAGGGAAAGATTCCATGTGTATAAAACTTGTTTATTGGACTCTGAGAGTTTATGTGCGGTTAGTGAAATGCATAAAACGATTAGGAGTGTTCACCCTCAGCTTGCTTGGCAGATGAGTTTCTGAATACAGAATACAGAAATGAATGTTTTGCTCTGTGAGTAACAGAGCAACATTATTGTACTTAAAGTTTCATTTCTAGTTTCATAAGATTGGCTTGGGTGGGGCTTTTACTGTTGATGCAACCAATGAAAAATATAGAAGTTAACAATTAAAAACACCCTATATTTTAATCCTGTGGTACTTTAAAAGCAGGGGGGGATTTATAATCTTTTTAAATTGGATTTTTTAAAAAAATAAAATGTGCATAGTACTTTTGTTTTTTTCACTGCATCATAATCTAATGTAATCTAACTTCCACTGCAAGACTCATAGACCTGTGAGCACATGTATAGATGTGCATGACGTGCATGTGCATCTCTGCTTGGCACTGCAGGATCTGTCACCAGTATACAGTCTGTTTCATGAAATCAATTATAAAATGATTTCAGTATTTAAACAAAAATAACAATTTAGCAGCCTTATACTGACCACTGGCAGAATATTACAGCTGGCAAATTATTTCTGAAAGGCATTTAATTAATTAATTAATTCAGTTTCTACATCTGTCACCTCAGAAACAAATCTCAACTTTTACAAGTTAAACACTGTAAAAAAATTCAACATTACTGATTACTGTAATCAACATTAAAAGATTACTATGCCAAGGAGAAAAAAAAAACAATATCACATCCTTGATCTTTCTTTAGCTAATTACTTATTAGCCTAAGCTAGTTTTAAGATATTCCTTGGTATTCTTTGTCTGAAAGAGACAGTTATTTAATTCAGTAACCCTCCTCTTCCTAGCAAGTGGTAGCATTCCTTTTATAGTTGCAATTACAGTACAAATAATAACTATAGGCTTGGGCAAAGTATGGCTTTCCAGATGTTATTGCACTCCGCTTTCCAGCAGCCAGAGTCAGCATAGCTAGTGCTGATGGATTCGGAGAGATGTAATCAGCATCTGTTAGGCTTTAGATGTCTTTCAATCCATGGATTCAGCCTTTGTGGTTGGTCCAGATACCGTTGTTATAAAATTCTTTGTCCAGAATTTCTGCTTTCCCGAACATATGTTGGGAGAGGTATTCTCTGAAAATGTCTAAAATTAAATGCTCAAGTTTGTGATCATTTGTAATGATTGTGTTGTAATAATTGTATTCTTTTATCAAAAGAATAAACTGTGTATCTGCCGGCAGGAAACAAACAGATTTAGGCTGCGTCCAGGTAAGTACATTAGGCAAGTGCTTCATCTTTTCCTTGGGATATTTATGGAAGGAAAAAAGATGAAAGAAAAGGTGGGAAAGTACAGGAGAGTTATAAAGACAACATCTGGATTCTCTTACAACATTCTGCAAAGGAGGCAGGGAGATGACACAATATCATCTGGATATTCTCTTCGTTTATTTAAATCAAAAGTTAATTCACCTCACAACATACCAATAGTTTTCAGATGGACCCCATTGGAAGCTCCTACATGGGAAGAAAAAAATGGTTTAATCTTCCCAGGATGCAATCAATGTCTAATCAAAAGGAGACTTCTGCTTAACAGTCCTTGTTAACTGTCAGTGCAGTGGTTGTATGCAGTGCTGTGCCACAGGAAATCCAACTGGGCTTTCCTATGCTATAGCTAAATTTGCTGAAAATTATTAACATTAATACTTTTTATAGCATGTTTGACATTTTAAGTCAGATAGGCTTCTGAGGCTATCTCCACATCACAACTTCCTATGTTCCAAATTTAATAGTATTAAACACAACTAGGCAGGAAAAGGAATTCTTGTGAGTATTCATATTTGTTTATTACATTTATATTGCACTGCAAGCAGCTTACTCTCTTCGCTTAATGCAGGGATGTCAAACTTGATTTCATTGAGGCCCGTATCAGGATTGTGCTTGAACTTGGGGGGAGGGCATGACCAGTGGGGGTGTCACTCAACATTACTCATGTCGGGGGTGCCTGTGGTGGCCCGAGCGCTCTGCCAGCGAAAATGGGCTC
>JANHFJ010008476.1:13321-24075 GCA_032468195.1 Cerberus rynchops
TGCGTAAGCATTTCACTGCATATTGTACCATGTATGATTGTGCATGTGACAAATAAAATTTGAATTTGAAATTTGAAATTTGGTATTTGCCCAAGGGTAGGCTCTAAGTGAATAGTGTTTATTAAGCTTTGTCAGCATGTGTTATACATTCTGATAATTGGAGAGAGGATAAGAGGCTGCAAATGACTTGAATCAGAGTGACAGGACGGGGATCAGCTATGGAACACCCAATGTCATGCCAGCATAATTTTCTGCTGATGCAAAGATATTTGAAGAGCACTTTAAACTCGGTAGTGAGGACAGGTTCTCTGATTAACACTGATTTTATCAGCAATGGATAAAACCCAAAAGGAGTTTTGCTGCTCACTGCCAAAATAAAGACAACTCATTCCATAAGACAGCACAAAGGCAGCATAGACGATCACAATCATTCATTATGTAAATTGATATAAATAGATAATCACAAAGATTGCTTCCCAGCAAAGAAGGCCAAGACTAAATAATAGGCATGCTTAAATTGCTGTTGAAAAACTACCTACAGATGGGTACTTTCAAAGCCTCTGATCTCTTTTTATTCAATCTTTATTAAATAGGTCTTGGATTGGACAGTCTTTCAAATAGCTTACTCTACTTTTTATGATCCTGGTACAAATGCTTTTGTTTAAAAAAATTTGCTTCTGAATTCAAAATGGATGTTTCATCCCTGGAGAAAATAGCTTTTTCTAGTGGAACTTGCTACTGAAGAGTTCTCAACACTCCAGCCATTTAGGAAGTCTTGATTAACTTGTATTTGATTTTATGAGTCTTTTGGATAGTTTGTTTTATAGGCCTTTATCATGTAAGTAGTATATAGAGGATAGTTAACTTTATTTTAGAATGTCAGAAATCCATGTTTAATTGGAGCATTATTATCACTAATTAGTAAAAGCAATGGTGGTGGCATTAAGCCTTCAAGCCTTACAATTCTCCTGACCCTATTTTTCTCTTTTTTTCTGTCATCTTATGAAATATTGTATTTTTTTTCTTTTACCAGATAATCCTGAAACTATCTTCCCAGCCCTGTCTAGTTTACTAGTTTTCGACCATATTTTGGAACAAAGAGGTAAGAGGTAAGAGATGAGCCACATCACTTACATCCCAAGTATTATTTGATTATTTTTCATCAAGACGATATTGATTCTTAGTGACATAGATTTCTCCATGATAGCCTATTCCAAACCTGATCTTTCACGTCTTCCAACAGCACACACACTGCCCAACATTTTATACAAAAGGTAGATTCTAACATTCTAAAACACCTTTAACCATCCTGTTCCATTCTAGATTCTAAATAGAGGCTGGATAACGCTTTTATGATATAAGAGGCTGGTCTATAGCAAGGAAAGGAGCTGTGCCAAAACCACAGGATCATGGTGAAAAGATTCTTAACACATTTTCTACTTTAATACAAAATATAAAGACACCTTACCAATTCTGGAAGGCAAACTTATGCCTTGATCAGGCCTATGGGGAGGAAGTAGAAGGGATCATGGGTATCCATATAGGGATTGGAATGGTTGATCTGAAGACAATCAAAGAAAGAAGAGGGTTTTCTGGTAAAGGTTATGTAAACAAGAGGAAAAGTGACCATATTTGTAGACTTCAGTGTAGATGCAGGTCAATTAAGCACAACTCAAAAGTTTCCAATGGCCCATTTTTTTAAACCCCATCTTATTTAGTCCATCTTAGTATCCCAAGTCATAGTAATTAATTCATGGACTTTTGAAATGGTATTTGGATGTTCTCAGCATGAATGGAAAGGGGAAAATTCTGATCTCTTAAAAGTGATTGGACATTTGCCATTGACATTAGTGATTTCTATATTGTGCCCACAGGGTTAGTGGTATTTTATATTACAGTAATTTATTGTATCTGTGCATTATACTGATCTGTATGTCATAAATATTTCAACATGGCCATATTAAACACTCTCACAAATATATAAACCTCATACCAGTAAACCAGAAACAGTCATAATAAAAGGGACAATAACAATATAGAGCTTCCAATCCAGTTAATGTGTGTGCCACTTTACATAAAAGCAATAAAATAAAACATAATAGATCTATATTAAGTGCACATTGAACCCAACTGTTAAGGAAAAATGAGAAAAGAAGAAAAACCATTCTGCATGATACTATAAGACAGCTTTATCCAATTTTGTGCTGGAAACCCACAAAGGCTGACATTTCTGGGAATTGCAATCCCAACATACAGTATATGGGAGGCAACATGTTCTTTATAAGTTAGTAAAGTGTGGGAATCCCAAATAATCCTGAACAAACCACAGTGCAAACACACGTAACTTCTGTTAGCTTGAATATTGTGCCAGGCTTCGTATCAAGCCACTCTCCTAAAATTGGCAGGATCAAGTCCACCCAACTCCCAACATTTCAAAAAAAGACCCTATCAGCTCTGGAACTTATGTTTGGACTAGTGCCAGTCCACAATTTTGGCATCTTTGCCATAGTGTCATAGTCATACAACAGAGTGAGCAATAAATGTGGTATAACTGTTATAAACCTCAGTTACTGAATTCACTCAGCATGCAAAGCCAAAGCCAAGCCAACCACTTTACAACTTTGTGTGTTAACACAGCAATGGGAGATTGCAAGCCTGGGCCAGATAATGCAGGCATCATTGTTGCTATAAAGTCATGGAAAGAACTGGATTTTCTAAACAGAATTCATCTTTGAAAAGGCATTAACTACAGGTGTGTCATATGCGTTGGAATGTTTCTCATTGTTCCTGTAATGGATGGAATTGAAATTTATGAAATGAACATTTGTTCTCATAATTTGTCCTAATTTGTTAGGAAGATACTTTCAAATCAACAAGCCTTTTCTTAACTTAAGTCTCTTTTTCATTTCAGGTCTTTTTTTCAATCTTTCTTCTCAACATGCAATTTGTCTGCCAACTAGCATCTTTTCAATCATCATCTCCTGACATCTATGTATAGGCTGATACAGACAATGGTTTAAATGCATCAAGCTTTTGATTTCTGGATTCCAATCATGATTTATGATCTTTCAAGAAATCACCAAGGGCTTGCACATATTAATGCACACTTGCGTGCAAATGCACACACACAAACAAAGATATTCAATTCCTATTCTGTTTTTGGAAACTGTACCTGCACTAGAGTTTCAGATTATCGGCCCATCAAGCTCCAGCCTGAAGCAGCACTAATTATGCAACCTGTAATCAGGACACTGAACATTAAGAAATAATAAAAGTTTAGGGTGCCTTGGATAATATCAGGGGTTGCTGGTGTGAAAACCTGGGAGCAACCCATATAATAAACACTGCTAGTACTTCTGCTGACTGCCAGTTCAAATCCCACCAGGCTCAAGGTTGACTCAGCCTTCCATCCTTCTGAGGTGAGTAAAATGAAGACCAGATTGTTGGGGGCAATATGCTGACTCTGTAAACCAGTGGTCCCCAATCTTCTGGATCTCAGGGACCACTAAATTCATAATTTTAAATCCCGCAGACCACTAATTTGATCTGTTTAATGACCAACCCCTGATTTAGTGCAATATAAAAAATGTAAATTTTTCTGCGGACCACCAAAATTTTCTCACGGACCACCAGTGGTCCATGGACCACTGGTTGGTGACCACTGCTGTAAACCACTTAGAGAGGGCTGGAAAGCACTATAAAGCGGTATATAAGTCTAAGTGCTATTGCTAGCACATCCTTGAATTCCTGAAGGCACTGTACAACTTCTGTCCTCAGATGTGCCACTATTTGAATTTGGGGAAAGATGAGGGGGAAAACAGGGGGAAAAAGACTGGTTGTTCTATGAATATGTAACTAATTCATGAATGAAGGGTTATTGTTTTGTCTTTATTTCATGCTAATCTGACATCATGTGTTCATAGCCAACCCATCTTCTGACTTTCTAGGTAGTGAGACATTTTATCACATGAATTATTGGTACATAACTGTAACAATAAAATAATTGGCAGAAGTTACTGGTTTGAATATCGTAACATGTAGAGGTTGCCAGTTTTCTTCTGGATCTAATTCAAGGTGTGTGTGTGTGTGTGTGTGTGTGTGTATGGGTTAATATATTTTTCATACAATGCTAACAGTAATAATAAAACTATATATGCAGAGTTTTTATCTTCCAACTTCTAACCTTAATATACTCATTATAATTATAATATATTATTTTATGTATCAATATATATTATACTATTTTCCCAATTTATACTTTTTTCTTTATTTTTCCTGTTTGTTGGGGTTCTTCTATATTCACCTCATTATCTTTAAACAATACTATACTCTATTATTTTTATCACTTTTTCTAAAAATATGTGTAAATATCAATAACATTTCTTCATACAATATACTTATTAAACCCAGTTAAGTCACTGTTTTAATAGTATAAATATCACACAGTGTTCCACCACATTTTCAATATCTCAATTTTCTATAAACACCAATAAAACTAATTGCTGATAAGATTTAATCAATCCCCAAATTATATCTCTAAATCCCCTCTATTTATAGGCCTTGAAAACTATATTCCAATATATTTTTGTACTGTTAATCATAATAATACATTTAGATACACCTAATCCTAGTCTTCCACCTACTAAATTTAATATATTTATGGTTATAATAAATTCTAATTAAAAATTAAATTTTCATTTACTTGATTCCCAGCTTTACTTAATTCTTATTTGTGTTAGTTCTTAATGTTTTTAGATTTGTGTTTTTATTTTATTATAAGCTGCCCAGAGTCATTTTGGAAAGTGAGATGAGCGGCATATAAAACTAGACAATATTGTAAGAAAATGGCTATGGAGTTTCTCAATCACCCAGGTCATGTTTAACCCAAAGGTGCTTTTTCCAAAAGGCAACTGGACTTTCTTGAGTTTTTTCTTTGAAAACATTTTGTTTCTCATCCAAGAACTCAGTTAGAACTGAAGAAGCTTCTTGGATAAGAAGCAAAACATTTTCAAAGAAAAAAAAAGTCCAGTTGCCTTTTGGAAAAAGCACCTTTGGGATTGCAAGAAATTGGAATGGTGCCCTTCCAATTCTTTGAACCAGCTCCCACCCATCTACCCCAGAAAGCATAGTGAATGGCAAAGGACAGGAGGAGAGCAGCAGGTTGCCTACCCTACAGCAAGTGAAGAAGGAGTGGCTTTCAATTTCATTCCTTCAAAGGTCCTTGCAAACAATGGCTGTAAAGTAGTTTGGGATGCTGTAATTCCCTACCTCAGTTTATGGCCCTGATACCCTTGCTGAAAGTAGTAGGTACCTTGGAGAACTTCCAAGCTACCATTTCCCTTCCAGGCAAATCTAAGCTAGGAGCCAATCTACTAGTAACATTCTTATGCTGCCCTACATAGTCATATCCTGAGATTCATTGCTGAGACTGATTCACAGATCTTCTAGCGCAGGGGTGTCAAACTCAAGGCCTGAATCCAGCTTGCAAGGTGCTTAGATCTGGCCCACGGGCCCACCCTGGAAAAAGACGAACCAGCCTCTACCAGTGAAAACAGAGCTCATGAGGGCTGCACACAGCCCTTCCAAGCTCAGTTTTCAGCCATGATGGCCTTCTGCAGCCCTCTGCCAATGAAAACGAAGCGGGGGGGGGCTGTGTGGCCCTTCCAAGCTCTATTTTCACTGGCAGAGGGCTGCAGGAGGATCCCACAGTCCTGCCCGGGCCACCATAATGACATGAGTGACATCGAGCTGGCCACGCCCACCTTGGCCATACACACTCCATCACCACCAGAGATCAAACACAACCCTGATGTGAGCCTCAATGAAATTGATTTTCACACCTCTGTTCTGAGCTGAAACCTCAGATAACACAGGAATCACTTTACCACATGTAAACTCTTATTTTGCTAGAAAGCACTGGTCGAACATTGCTGTTTCTAAATGTCTGCTACATTGGATATTTTAAACTTCTTTTGTTGGTCCCGGCTTTGCTTGAAATGATTGCTACTGGATGTTATTTTGTCATGTTTTCAAGTTTGTTTTTATGTTCTGAACGTGCTGCCTTAGAAAGGACATGATCTTGGAAGCTGGCGAAATAAATTGAACAAATATGTATTTGTTTGAAAGAGTCAGTGCTGAGAGATAACATGACCATCATTCCAAAGTTATGTGAAAGAAAACTTCTGTTAATGCAAAAACAACTGCCAATTGATTTCCAGATATCAAAATAAGGAATAAAGGAACAGAGTGCTCTTAAAGGATCCCAACACAGTATTTAATGTAGTTGGTCGTATGAAAGGAGCAGACAAAAAATGAACTTGCTTGTTTTTCACTTCCTCTGTTGGTGTTGTTTCTTTCAGCAATAATTGTTGGTTTCGCCTCATAACTTTCCATGGGTACAGTTTCATGAACATCTGTAAGTCTGAAATGTTAGCACTTAATGTATTTTTTAAAAAAAGAATTGCACTAATCATTGTACTTTGCATTTTAATTTTACTTTTCATCTTCTGGATAAATACAAGATTTCTTCCTAAAACAATTAAAATAGAACTTTACCATCTTTGAACAAAAACTCTTATCAGAGATATGCTGTATTTGTAGGAATATTTCTTATTTATTTAATATTTATTTATTTATTTTCAATTTCTAAAGCCACCCAACTCAACCAGTGACTCTGGGCAGCTTACAATACTAGAATTATAAAATAATTTTAAAAAAACATTAAAACAATAAAAACATCCCCAAAATAAATAACAAAAAATAACAGCTGTAATGATTAATTAATCAATACTGGTAGTCCTCGAGTTACAACAGTTCATTTAGTGACCGTTCAAAGTTACAACATGGCAGAAAAAAGTGACTCATGACCTTTTTTCACATTTATGACCGGTGCAGCAGCCCCACTGTCATGTGATCAAAATTGGGATGCTTGACAACTGGTTCATACTTACAACAGTTGCAGTATCCCAGGATGTGATCCCACTTTGTGACCTTCTGACAATCAAACCCAATAGGGAAGCCAGATTCACTTAGCAGCCAACTAATTGGACAACTGTAGTGATTCACTTAACAACCATAGCAAGAAAAGTCATAAAATGAGGTAAAACTTACTTAACAACTATCACATTTAGCAACTATTGTGTAGTGGGCTTCAGTAGGCAAGAAGCAGACCAGCATAGCTACAGCAACATTTATTGTCTCAAAACTGGAACTGAGGAAAAACAGGCAAATGCCTGTAATTTGTACTCTAGGCCCACAGGGCCTCAACCAATCATACTGCTTGAAAAAGCCTGTCCAAATATGAATGTTCTAAATTTCCCTCCAAAATAGTTGCAGTTAACAGTTAGGGTCATCAGAAGGTCAGTTTCCCTTTAGCAGGCCCCAACACAACTATATACGGTACATTCAATACATAACAGCAACAGAATTTTTGGGCTCAATCTCTGGTCACCTCCATTTGGGGAAGCCAAAACATTGAAATTGATGGGCCTGGACAAAGCTTTCAGCGCTTGTCTTTTGGGGCACCTGCTCTTGAAAAAGGAGTCTCTATTAGCCAGAAAGGATTGTGTATAATCAGACATGATTAGAGTAATATGTCCCAATCTGTATTACCGATTAAGATGTTAAATTATGTCCTGAAACTTTGGAAACTATTTTTAAGGCGTTATGGTTGTATCAGGCCTGGGGTGTTGCAAAGAGAATTATTATGAGAAATTGGGAAAAATAGTAATATTCACGATATTAAGAAGTGGATTCAAGAGATGCATGATTTATCCATTAAGGATTTTATGAGATTTTGTACTGTTAAAGGACTTTGAACTTTTTTTTCCTAAGATGTGACCGGAATTGGATGCAGTACCACCTCCTAGTCTATATCTATGCATTTGGTTTTTCTTAATGTAGGACCTGGCTTTCCTCACCATTAAATTGCATTTTGTTGGATAGGGTCTACTGTTCAAGTTTGTCAAGATCCTTCTGAATCTTGAATATACCCTATAAAAAATGTTAGCTATTCTCCCTGGCTTGATGTTGTCTGAAAATTTGACTTCCCCTTGTATCCCCTCATTTTAGATAATTTATGAAGAAGCTGAAAAGTATTGGGCCCAAGAGGCAGACCCTGTTTTCCACTTTCCAAGGAAGTGATGTGCTTTACGTAAGGACACAGTTCTGAGTAACAGTTGGGTTTTATGATTTCCAAAATAAAAGACTATGCATTGTTTGTTTCTCCATCCCCATATACCTAGGAAAGAGTCCTAAAGGCAATCTGTAATCACAACAGCACCTGCTGAGTCCAATTTGAAAATTTACTACTTCTACCTGAGTTCATATAAAAACTGTGATAATAGAAATTTCCTTGACTTAATATCTGCCTTTTCATCCTCTTCCCTTGTTTGTTTTCATGTTTTATTTATTATTACAATTGATGAGCTCTGGAGAATCAAATGTTTGCATATTGCTCTGATTTTTTATTAGTCCTGAAGAAAGAGTTAATGAACACATACATATAGTTAAAGTGATCCCAGCTCTGATTGTTATGATATCTGCAGAAATATAATTTGCCTAAACATGGCCGATCCTATGTTAGGAAGAGTGATTGAGTGATTGATAAATATTTTTCTCCACTGGCAAATGAAAGAGTGAGAGGAGAACTGCAGCCCTAGGGAATCTACCTAGTCCTTAAATTGGCCCACAATTAATAAGAAAGAACTACTTATTTCATTGTGCACTTACATTATTATACCAATAAGAGCTGCAAAATTATACCCATTTACCTTACTACCAGATCAAGAATTGGTAGATAACTTTAACTCACTTCTACAAATATTTGTTTATTCATTCATACATTCACTTTAAATACACCTTTGTGGGCTCAAGCCAGCCTTTTAAAAGCTCTGACATTTAAAACTTTAAACTAATGTAAATGACAAACTAAATTAAACAGCCACTTTTCCTCATTCTGCATCCAGTACAGTATTAGGTTGAAGTTTTTGTAAAAGAGGACAGTCCTACAAAGATGCATGACAACCAGTCTTTTCACTACGCAGCTTGTGAAATGAAAATTCACTGAAATTATTAAAGTATTACACATGTCTCTTGATGTGATCTTGGTTGATCAACTGCTCCTGGGGAAGGCAGCAATATTGAATTGCCTCCATTTGTACACAATCTGCCTGATGGTGCTCTAATGAAGTCCAAACTCTTTTCTAACATTTTCCAACCTAGTGAGCTTCAATAACTGTTTTTTGGAGGTCCTCAGGAACTTCCTTTATTGAGTCATGACGCACTTCCACATATCTTTGTTGCGAAGATCATACTTTGATGATGAATACACACAATTATGTTCTTAGTCTTCCAGATTCACAACTAATTATCATCCCTCTGATTAAAATCTCTGGTTCTAATTTCTCCTTCAAATAAAAAGAAAATCCTAGAAGTTCACCTACTTTTGCCGCACATAAATATATAACTTTAGATCTTTTTCCTCAATGTATAAATGAACAAATACGTTTTTCAGTCATGTGTTTAATTGGGGTCTCTTTATCTAGTTGTAGGAGAGCAAATCATAACTGAGATCAGTTTTATATTGAAATATTCAAAATTTAAAACAATGCACAAACTTTTAAACAGCCCTGTAGATATATCACAGAAGAAAAGAGTCATACAATATAAGTGTAGGACTCTCTCATGCTAAATGTAACAAATATGGCTGCATGTATTTACATAATCTTATCACATCTCTATTTTTGAATTGCTAATCATGCAAAATTACTTCAGGAAGGAGAATACATATAAGAGTTCAGCTGAATTCAAGAGGGAATAAGTTATTTTACATAACTTAAAGAGGGAATAAGTTGTGTCCATAACGGAAGCCAGGTTATTCAGTCTTTTCCAACACACTATCTCACAGGAATTTTATGTGACCTCAAAATACAGCCCTAGAGATCTCTAGCAAGGATATTCACTGGCAACAAAGGAAAGTCCACAATACCACATTTTGTTTTCTTCATCAAATGTACTGTCTTCTCCTCCTAGGTATCCTTGGTGCCTGAATTATTCACAAAAGCCTTATAAGTTTGTTGTTTTTTTCAATCTTGGCAATTTTAAGTTGCATAGATATCAATGTCCAAAATTCCCCAGCCATCATTGGGGAGTTGATGTCGACACATCTTAAAGTTGCCAAGATTGAGAAACACTGCTTTCCTACTTTCTTGGGATGACTTTTCCAGGCAATTTATAAGAACAAAAAGCAAGAGGAAAAAAATGATTATTTTGGGTCATGGAGTGGACTTATGTGGACTCTGGGAAGTAGACTCTGGGCGTAACTGTCTATCCCACCCGTGCCCATTTGTAAAAATAAATATTCTGATTGCTTTTGGATCATTAACAGAAGAGAAAAAGAAAAATAATAATAACCATGTGCATTAATAAATGGTAATATACAGAACAAAACTAAACAAACCAGAAAAATAAGTAAACTATTAAAAAATGCACATTAGAACCATTAAACATATGACAGTACTGAAATCTTAAAACAATGAATTGAATCTTGTCTACATAGAATCATACTGATCACATTTCCCATAGCTTTGGACCAAAACCGGCCACACCCCCACGGGATCTGGGGGGGGTGTGGCCGGCTGATGATAGCAAATAAGCTTGGGGTAGATCCGTGCCGGCCTCCCTGAATTTTTAAAATACCAGCAGTGAGGACAATTGACCAGTTTATATATGGCACGGGGTTGTCGCTGATTTCT